>JAQQSY010003687.1:0-12792 GCA_028646535.1 Procyon lotor
TTTTTTTGCAGTTTTACAAGATTTATTGTTTTGCACTACACCCAGTGCTCCATGCAGTATGTGCCCTCCTCAACACCCACCACCAGGCTCGCCCAACCCCACCCCCCTCCCCTCCAAAACCCTCAGTTTGTTGCTCATAGTCCACAGTCTCTCATGACAGTATTATTTTTACTTATTTTACTATTATTTTACACAGAAGAGGAAATTTTAATCTAACAAATGGAAGGAAAGATAAAACTAAACTAGATTTTTAATACTATACTAAGAAGAAATGAAATAAGACAGAAGAACTATCCTAATATGTGTTTGCAATATATGTAAGTGGATTAAATTTGTTAAAACATGGAGTCTCAGATTAGAAGAAAACTTTCAAAACATATCCAACAATGTGTCTTATAAAAGATATATAAAACTGTGAAGAAAGGATGAAAATGAAGGAGCAGAGAAAAGATACACCAGGCCATTTTGAAGCATAAGGAAGAGCAAGTAAGACTTTCACATAACATCCAATAAAATTTAAGGCAAAAGTACCATAAAATATAAAAATATTATATACTTGCAAAAGATTATTAAGCTTAATAGAGTGTAATGATTTTAATTATATGCACGTAATAGAGCTTCAAAAATAAATAGAACAACTTACAAAACCATAGGGAGAAATAGATAAATCAACATTGGTATTTAGATTTTTCAAGTGCATTCCTCTCAGAAGCTAAAAGATACACAGAAAAAAATATTAAACAAAATTATACCAGACTTTTAAATCAGAATTAATACTCACATACATAATATCTTTTATCTGTGTGAAGGTACACATATAAACTTTACAGATGATTAAAAAAGAACTCCAAGTACAGGTGTAACATAAGCAGAAGTCAGTGATAATCTAGTCCAAAAAGGAACCTTCATGAATTCTAAAGTTTTAGCAGAACACAGACTTTGCTTTCCAACCCTCTGTAATTAAACTTCAAAGTAAAAAAAAAGGTAACTGCATACTTTGAAAACTAATCAATAAGTAAACTTTCTATTGAATAAGAAATCAAAAGGAAAACTACAAAACATTCAGAAATGTTTTAAATTTTAAAATAAAAATACTCAAACTAAATGTATAGAATATAGCTAAAGTAATCCTTAAAGACATATTTGTAGTTTTAAACATATTTATCAGAAAAAAAATGTAAGGACTGAAAGCAAATGAATATTCAATTCAAGAAGACAGTTATAAAACAGCAGAGAAAAACAGAAGATTAGAAAAGGAAGGAAATAATAAATATGAATAGTAATTAATGATATATTTTTTTACATGAGGATGTAAAAGCAAATCTTTGGAAAAATCAGTAACAGAAAATCTAGGATGGAATAAAAAATGAGGAAAGATAAAAATAAAGCCAAATGAAAATAAGAAAAGACAGATAATATTAGAAGAATTTAAAAACAGCATATCAATACTATATATCATTGAATTTTAAAATATAGATCAGAGGAATGAACTACTGGAACCGGTATAAAATGCCAAATTTAAAAAAAAATAGGAATCTTGAACAGACCAATGTCCTTAGATAAATTAAATTTTAGGAAAACAAAGGAACATGAAAGAAAACATATTTTGTTAAGTTGCATACATATTTGCAAATTTGTTATATACTAAAGTGGGATAGTGAAAATGAGAGTAAAGAAGACCAGGAAGAAAGAAAAAAAGTAATACAATACAATACTGCAATGCGGTACAACACCAAGAGAAATCAACAATAAAGATTCTTTTGAGCAAACGGATGATAGCATTGTCCTAATTACTGGGGTGGAACATAAAATGAGAAAAAAATTAACATATACAGGAAAGAGTATTTTTAACTAGCTTTATGTAACCAGGGGAGGAAGTTAACACCCACAATTGTTTACCAACCCTCTGAAAAATGTTCCAAGGATGGCAAATATAGACTCATTAACTACTTACACTGACAGCAATTTTGGATGCAATATCAAGTATCATATATAAATATCCAAGTAAATGCCAAAAGTATAACGTTATTGGTTAGTGTTGCATAGTAAACTTTATTTACATCTGCCACACTCTAAAAATGTTTCAGTTTGATCAGTTTGGGTTATGCAACCATTATACAATAACATAAATAATTTATAGGTCCTCTCTATTTTGAGAAGCAGTCCCCAAAAATGTCTGCATTTATTCAGATGCTTGCAGTATAAACAGGAATGGCAACTGACTAAGAAATGATGAGATGCCCTAAGCTTTTTTCATGAAGATTTTCAAGGTTAGATCAAATGTGATTTCTGACTTCCTCCTTCAGCTCTCTGGTTATATGCACACACAGTTGGACATCCGTTTCAATGAGTAAGGTCTGTATTTATGCATATTTATCTGTAAGCATGCAGGAAATATTCCCAATAAAACTCTTACTATTGTAAACAGGCAGAAATGTAAACACTCTTCCATTATTTTTTGCTTCTCTGTGAATACTGGAACATGCCTTACAGTTATTTCAATAATTGAATTTTTATTGGACTTAGTGAAAGACATTCAGTATTTATTTTGAAAGCAAGGCACTAGATCAGTAGAAACCACTGCTGAATATTTTCATCTTAGCAAACTGTCCACGTTCACATATTTGCCAAATACCAGAATAATATAAGCAATTACCCATCCTAAATGATAAGGTGGTGTGATAACTTTATAAATGATGGCACTTGGGCCATAAGTACCTTCAAATTGATTGTTATAAGATAAATTACTATTTCTAAATCATTCATAGTTACTTCTAAGCTTCTCCTTCCATACATTCCCAGCAATGCCTTATTTAATGCTTTTGCTAGGAGTGATTTTGGAAACTTTCTCATTTGTTTACTTTTTTGAACTTCATATTTGAATGAGGGAAATTGCTTTGGCATATTTCCAATATTTTTATAACTTGGTACATGAATCAAAAATAACACTAAGACCAATTCTACCCTACAATCAGCAGAATTATTTCTATAAAGCCAAATAAAGTCAGAATGCCATTTTCTTAGATCAGAACACTCTGTAAATTTCTAACATGCTTAAAACAGACACTTGCCACGTGCACACACACGGACCTGGCCCATCCAACAACATACCGCCCACTCCTGCCATGGTGTTGCCTTTTCTCTTGTGCTTCCCATTTCCTGCTACATTCTTTTCCCTTCTTTGCCTGTTATGATTTAATGATTTTACTAATGAGCAAAGAAATGAGCAGATGTCTGAAAGCATGAAATGGGTGATTATGACAACTTTTTTGCTTGGACTCATACAAAATATATCCTCCTCTGCCCTCGACTGAATTGTTTTTTTCACCTTTTACAGATCTAGGATGTGTGGAATGTCTCCTCTCTTCACCAAAGATGTCTTAAGTCCTGAAACTTCTAACTATATTACCTCACACGGTAAAAGGGACTTTGCAAATATAGTCAGGAATCTTCAGATGCAGATATCATGCTGGATTATTGGTTGAATAAAATGGAATCACAAGGGTCTTTATAGGTTGAAGAAAGAGGTTAGAAACTACAGATTGAAGATACTACTCTGTTACTTTGAGCATGATAAAGCCACCAACTGAGGAATACAGGTTACCTTTAGAAGCTGAAAAAGGCAAGGAAATATATTCTCCCCTGGAGCCTCCAGAAGGAATGAAGTTTGCTGACATCTTCACTTCTGACCCCTAGAACTTTAAGATAATTAATTTTTGTTGTTTTAAGCCACGGCGTTTGTGGTCATTTGTTATAGCAGCAATAGGAAGCTAATACAGTGTCCATGAACCTCTTATATTCTTCAGAAGCATATCTGCTTCTCCTCCTACATCATAAAATTTTCATGAATATCATGCTTCCTTTATTTGGAAAGGAGAGCTTGCTATATGTCATATTTTCCTCAAAAAGGGGTTTTACAATGTCAGCCAGATGTTTTTCTCACTTATTATCTGTTTTAAACTTTACTCTGCATTTGCAGATACAGTATGTAAATATGTCTCTTTTTAATATGTTATCTAGAACAATTTTGGAAGAATCAAGTGTTTTATAATTTAAATACATGTATTATTTGACTAGAAAATAGGACAACACATGGTTCAATCTCAATAAAGTCATATAAAAAGAAATATGACTCCAAGTATCTTGAAGAACAGTGAAAATCATTACTGTTGATTAAATAGGCAATCCCAGGGACATAAAGGAGGTGATTTTACATCTAAAAAAATCCCAGAAATTATTCATAAACACTGATCTGCAACCTTCCCTCAATGTCCCAGCTCATGACAACTGCCGTAATTTCAATCAACTTTTTCTAATCTGTCAAATTTCTTCACTCCTTCTTCTCTCTGTCCTGCTGTTCTCTCCTCTCCTCAAAGTTCCAGACTGTCCCCAGCCCCAAAGAGACTCCATCTATGGTCTCCTGACTGAACATAGCCCCCGCCCCCATGCTTCAGCTTTTAATGACTAGCAACAGCACTTCACTCTAAGTTAGGTGCAGGACAACACATCTCCACACTACCACCCCCACTTCACTGATGATATTTAAAAAGGTATTAAAAAACATTGATGGAGGATAATATTTTCAACTCATTATATCAATATTAAAATAAAACCTAGCTAACCAAAGGGAATAAATTGTACACATTCATTTACCTTCATGTTTCCAAAGCTCCACTAAAAAAGAGTAGATGAATTTTTTTTAATTTTAATTTTATTTTTTCAGTGTTCCAAGATTTATTGTTCATGCACCACACTCTGTGCTCCAAGCAATAAGTGCGCTCCTCAATACCCACCATCAGGCTCACCCAACCCCCCACCTCCTCCCCTCCAAAACCCTCATTTCATTGCTCAGAGTCCACAGTCTCTCATGTTTCGTCTCACCTTCCGTTTTCTCCCAGTTCACTCTTCCTTTCCTTCTCCTAATGTCCTTCATGTTTTTCCTTATGCTCCACACGTAAGTGAAACCATATGATAATTGACTCTCTCTGCTTGACTTATTTCACTCATCATAATCTCTTCCAGTCCTGTCCATGTTGATTTAAAAGTTGGGTATTCATCCTTTCTGATGGAGGCATAATATTCCATTGTATATATAAACCATATCTTCTTTATCCATTCATCTGTTGAAGGGCATTTTGGTTCTTTCCACAGTTTGGCTATTATGGAGGGAGAAGCAGCTAAAAGCAGAGATTCTCCTGATCTCATTTTCCTAATGCAAAGCAAGGTAAGAGATCCTGCATTAGAGAGAGAGCAGCTGAGGATTAGGGATTAGAGTCTCACAGGAGTTAATGAAAACTTGGCTGTATACTGACAGCTGAATCGTCCCCACAGGCAACACCACTTCTATCCCCAACTTCCCTCAGATCCTCAACTCAGAAACTCACAAAGGTGATAGCCAAGCTTATCTACCCTCTCAGTAGGAGATTATAAATATATTATTGACTGCAGACCCTGACCTCTTCAAAATAACATATAAACAAGCAAGCAAAAAGAACTAATGCTACTGACCTGCGGTTACTTATCCAGACAACCTTAAAAGTGAAGCCTATAGTCAATTCGCCTCATCTCCGTACACAAAGCTTATATTTGGTTTTTAGGTTTTTTTCTCAACTCTCATTTATTAGCAGACAACCAAGGATCACTGTATTTAAGAGGAAAGCCTCTATACCTAAAAATAGAGAGCTAAACAGATCTTTTTTTAAAGGTTATGCAGGTGGGTTAAAAACATTATGAAAAGTTTCCCATGCAAAAGAAATCCTAATAATTTTTGCAGATACACACCTGTAAGGAGGTAGCATTATGGACTGAATGTTTGTGTACTCTCACCAAAATTATTTTTTGAGACCCTAATCCAATGTGATCATATTTAGAGGTTAAACCTGCAAAAAGTGATAAGATTATGAAGGTGAAGCCTTCATAAATAAAATTAATGTCCTTAACATAAGAAGCCAGAGAGCTAGCCAACTCTTCCTTCTATGACAGAATATAATGAGTAGTCAGCAGTCTGCAACCTGAAAGGCATCTCTCACCAGACTTTGACCATGCTGGTACCCTGATCTCCAACATTCAGACTCCAGAGGCATAAGAAATAAGTTTCCATTGTTGCTTAAATCACCTCGTCTATGCTAATTTGTTATAGCTGCCGTAATTAAGACAGAGAATAACTCCCTACTCTGTAAGTGTGGGTCATGCCTAATGACCACCTTCCAATGAGTACAGTATGGAAGGAGGAAAGAATAACTTTACAGTGGCAAACCCTAACAGACTATATCTCAACAGTTGATCAAAGTTGGGGTAGAGTCTCCTGGCAAAACCCTGGAGGTGTGAGCTGTAGGGACAGAACCATCCCTTCAGTGGACCCTAAAGGTGGGACCTCCACCTCAATTGGTCTCGAAGGTGGCACTGCTAACCTAAAGGGCCTGAAGGGCAGAGAATCAGTTGAAAGAAGATTATTCTCCAGCTTTCAGATATGATAGAATTTTAGACCTAGTTGGCACCTATTATTCCTTCTTTCTTTTTTATTTTTCCTTTTTGTAATAAGAATGTCTATCCTATAGCTGTCCCACTATTGTATTTTGGAAGCACATAAGTTGTCTCCCTTCACAGGTTCATAGCTGGAGAGGAATTTCATTTCAAGATGAATCATACCTCAAGTCTTATCCATATCTGATTTACATGATATTTAGATGACATTTTGGACTTTAAACTTTAGAGTTGATGCTGGAATGAGTTAACTCTCTTGGGGTTGTTGGGATGGAATCAATGTACTTTGCATGTGAGAAGAGAATGAATTTTCAAGGGCCAGGGTGGAATATTACAGACTGAATGTTTGCAGCCTAACTGAATAAGAAGGCAGCCATCTGCAAGCCAGGAAGAGGGCTCTGACCAGAACTTTACCACACAGGCACCTTGATCTCAGATTTCCAAACCTATGAGAAATTTTTTAAAACCTGCAAAGCATGGGGCAAACCAAAGGTAGATATTGGTAAGTGTCTGCCTTTGGCTCAGGTTATGATCCCAGGGTACTGGGATCAAGCTGCATACCTCCATGCTCAGTGGGGAGTCTGTTTGTCCCTCTCCCTCTTCCCCCTTCCCCTGCTCATGCTCTCTCTCTCTCAAACAAATAAATAAATTATATTTAAAGAAAAACCCTGCAGATCATATCAGAGAGAAAAAAAAAAACAGTTTATTTAGTGCATAGTTATAAAAACCTGTAAACTGATAAGGAATAAGCGATTACCAAAATATAAAATTTGGCAAAGAACATAAACAGTTCATAGAAAAGGAAATACAAATATCTCTCAACATTAAAAAAAAAATATTCCTTCAAGTGAATTGGGAGAAAACAGAGGGGAAGATGAAACATGAGAGACTGTGAACTCTGAGAAACAAACTGAGGGTTTGGGGATGAGGGGTGGGAGGTTTGGGGAGCCTGGTGGTAGTTATTGAGGAGGGTACATATTACATGGAGCAGTGAGTGTGATGCATGAACAATGAATCTTGGAACACTGAAAAAATAAAATAAAAATTAAAAAAAATATCTTCCTTCAGCATGAGAATAAAATACATGTATTAAAAATATACTGTAATTAACAAAATTCAAAACTAACTGTGGCGTGCAGCTTTGGGACTATCTATCAGAATTGCAAATGTGTATAACATTTGATCTTGAAATTGCACTTTTAGGAATTTATCTTTGTTCATGCATTAAAGATATATTTTCCCATACATTAAATGGCCTACAAATAGGGTGATTCATTGTAGCATTACTGTCAGAACAAAAAATGGGAATTAATCAAATGTCCATCAAGAGAGAACTCATTAAGTAAATGATTACACATAAAAAAGAATGAAGAAGCTTTGTATGATCTGCACACAAAAACAGGCACCCAGATATTAGGCGAAAAAAGCAAAGAAAGATGTAATATTCTATCTTTTGTGTAAAAAGGAGAAAAATATATTTAAAGTTGATTTGTATAAATATCTCTGAAGAATTTATAAAAGTGCTAATTTTTATGGCTGAGAACTGGATACATGAGTAAGAAGTGATGGTAAGCTTTTAATGGTAAGCTTTTTAATAAAATAAATAAATATTAATTATTCAATAGAAAGGAAAGAAGAAATTATCAGGAAACAAATAAAAAGTCTTGGAAAAAATATACACAAACATTCAAGACACACACATACATACACTTACCAAAATATTAATAAAATTATAAATTTTTTAAATTTAAAAACTACAGAGAAAAGATAAGGCAAAGAAATACAAAAGAAGGTAAAAATGGAAAAGACAAAAACATCAAAGAGATTTTTCAAGATATCATAAAAATTAAGTAAATGCATTTCATTTGAAAATCTCCCCCAAAGTGTCCAATACTATGCAAATATATAAATATATCCCTCCCAGAGCATATTATAATGAACTTTCTGAAAATTGTGGAAAGGATATACTTTCTGAGAGAACAAAAAACAAAATAAAAAAATTAACATATTACTGAGGGGAGGGAATAAAAATTTAAAAAAGTTTTGTTTTTATTAATAATGTCATCAGGAGTTAGAGTGAATTAATAAAATGCTTTTTAACTTTTGAGAGACCTAGAATTCTACACCAGACCATGTTTTCAATCAAATATGAGTAGGGGTATTTTCAGACATCATGGTTTAAAAAATTATCTCTCACACATTTTCTGAGGAATCTACTAAATTGGTGATTTAAGAAGGGGAAAACAAAAAGCCATAATTCAATAAAGTAAAAGACATGGTATCCAGGAAACAGGTGATCTAACTACAGAGAGTTGAAAAGAATTTTCTGGTTGATTGTGATGGAAAATAAGAAGTTAAGTTCCCTGCAGCATTTCTGGAGTACAAATTGGCACAGTTTAGACAAAGACAATAGTGGCAGAGTATCTGACGCTAATGACTATATCACACGACAGGGAGTGTAAACAACTGGAGGACAGTTTATGGATTAATTAGTAATAAGTATTTCTAAAATATAAGTAAACAAAACAAAAAAATATTAACACCAATGACAACAAAAAGTTGTTAGGAAAAATAATTATATTGCATTACAAAGATAAACTCTCATTAGCTTCATTATGGTAATATTTATAGAAACAGTAATACTCAGTCCGAACAAAATTATAAATTAACAGTATTAAAAGAATGTAGGTATGAGAGCTGCACTATCAGTGGTGAGCAGTGGTGGTTAAATGAAGCTGAGCCCCACCTTGTCTTCCATGGTGGAAATTTAATAATCCTGTAACTGAAAAGTAAGTAAAGGGTGTAAGTCCAGTATGAGTTGAAAATGATTACTTCTAGAGAGTATTGGTGGGAAGGGGAAAGAGGCGTTGTAATTTTGGTTATTAAACTTTATGGAATTATTTGAGGGATGCCTGGGTGGCTCTGTCGGTTAAGCGTCTGCCTTGGTCTCAGGTCATGATCCCAGGGTCCTGGGATCGAGCCCTGCATCAGGCTCTCTGCTCAGCAGAGAACCTGTATCTCCCTCTGCCTGCTGTTCCCCCTGCTTGTGTGCTCTCTCTTTCTCTCTCTCTCTCTAATAAATAAATAAATAAAATCTTAAAAATAAATAAACTTTATGGAGTTATTGATAATTCTTTATTTGCACTTATAACTTACATGCAAATAAAAACTAGCAAAAATAAAGACAGAATAATTAAGGTATAATATAAAGTTAACTTTTTCAACGTTTTTCACCTTTTCAAAGGTAAGAATTAATTTTTATTTTCAAATATCAACAAATATCTTTACTATCACTGATTATTACAAAAACCTTTATATTGGTAGCCTAAGTGACAATGAAAATTACCTTCACATGTAAATCAAGTTAAGAATGGATTGATACATTAAAAGTGGAATTTACTTTTTACTCCAATTTGTCTCAAAATAATCATGAATCACAGGACTACTCACAGGGTCTAACTCTCCACTGGAGCCCCAGTCTACTCTTCCTACCCCTATATTGTACAAAAGAATCCCCCAAAGCTCTTTTGGGATGGGGAAAAACCTAATTAATGTTCCAACTGATTGTTAGCATCTGTTAGCATCACTCACCCTGGGTTTACCTCCTATAACTTCTCATTTTACCAGGCTAGCTACAAAACTTTAGTAACATAATTCACTAATATTCTGGGCCATGGATGATTAAAATACTAATTTTTCTGTTTTAGTTTGAAAAAAATGAAAGTAATGAACAACTGAATTATTCATCTATTATGTTGTTCAGCTAGTGATTTTAAAATATATAAATAAAAGGTAAGGTGTCATTGTCTTATCTTAAAAACTGTGAGCTTCCCTTCAACTTATTTTCTATGCTCATTTGTCCCAGAGTGTATACTGACATAATGTTGGATAATGTTTTAATTAAGAAATCTTTTCTTTAAGCTGAAAAGAAAAGGTGCTAATTAGTAACAAGCATGCATATGAAAGAATAAATCCTACTGGGAAGGTAAATATATAGTAAACATAGGGGTTAATCACTTATAAAGGTCGTATGAAGATTAAAAGACAAATGTAGTAAAAATAACTATGATTACAATAATCTGTTAAGTGATACACAAGATAAAAAGGTATAACATGTGACATCAAAAACAAAATATGAAGGGAAATAATGATGTTGAGCTTTACAATGGGATTAAACTTAAGTTCTTATAGACTTAAGATAGACTGTAACAGATATAAATTGTTATATGTAAGCCTTGTGGTAATCACAAAGCAAAAACCTATAGTAAATACATAAAAAAATAAATAGAAAGGAATATGAGCATACCACTGAAAAAGTTATCAAACTACAGGGAAGAGAAGAAAGTAAGAGAGAAACTGCAAAACAACCAGAAAACAATGAACAAAATGGCAATAAGTAGATACCTTCAATAACTTTACTTTAAATGTAAATGGACTTAATTCTCTAATAAGAAGATGTGGAGTGGCTGAACGGATTAAAAAAAAAAAAAGACCCATTTCTATGTTGTTTATAAAAGATTCGTTTCAGAAGTAAAGACACACACAGGGTGCCTGGGTGGCTCAGTGAGTTAGGGCCTCTACCTTCAGCTTAGGTCATGATCTCAGGGTCCTGGGATCCAACCCCACGTCGGGCTCTCTGCTCAACATGGAGCCTGCTTCCCCTTCCCCCACCTGCCTCTCTGCCTACTTGTGATCTCTTTCTCTCTGTCAAATAGATAAATAAAATCTTTAAAAAAAAAAAAGAAGTAAAGACACACAGAAACTGAAAGTGAAGAGATGGAAAAAAAAATTTCCATGCAAATGGAAACAAACAAAAAACCTGGAGTGGCTATACGTACATCAGGTAAAACAGACTTTAAAACAGACTTTAAAAGAGACAAAGAAGGGTTTTGTCTAATGAAGAAGGAGTCAATCTAACAAGAAGGTATGACATTAGTAAATATTCATGCACCATAGAAATACCTAAATGTATAAAGCAAATATTAATAGACCTAAAGGAAAAACTAAACAGTAATATAATAATAGTAATAATAATAGTAAGGAACTTAATTATTCCAGTTACATCAATGGATAGGTCACTTACACAGTAAATGAATAAAGAACCATCGACCATAAAATGATACATTAGACCAGATAGACTTAACAGATATCCACAGAACATTTCACCCAAAAGCAACAGAATACACATTCTTCTCAAGAGCATATTTTCCAAAATAGATCATATGTTATCCTTAATAAATGTAGGAGTGCTGAAATCATATGAATTATCTTTTCAAACCACAATGCTATAGAACTAGAATTTAATTACACAGAGAAAACTAGAAAATTCACAAATATGTGGAGATAAAACATGCTGCTGAACAACCAATGAGTTGAAAAAAAAATCAAAACAGAAATTAAAAAAAATGCTTTAAGATAATAAAATGGAAATATACCAAAATTTATAAGACACAGCAAAAGCAGTTCTAAGAGGAAGTTGATAGCAATAAACGCCTACCAGAAGAAACAAGAAAAGTCGAATAAACAACCTAATTTCACATCCCATAGAACCAGAAAAAGAAGAATGAATAAGGCCGAAAGTTGGTAGAAAGAAGACAATTATGAAGATTAGAACAGAAATAAATGAAATAAAGACTAAAGACAACATAAAAGATCAATGAAACTAAGAGCTGGTTCTTTGAAAACAAAACTCTTAGCTAGACTCACTAGGAAAAAAAGAGAGAGGACTCAAATAAATAAAATCAGAAATGAAAGAAAAGATGTTACAACTGATACCACAGAAATACAAGGAATCATTAAGAGAGTGCAATGAACAATTATATGCTACAAATTGGGTGACCCAGAAAAGAAAAATTAATAAATTCCTGGAAACAAAAAACCTACAAAGTTTGAATCACAATGAGATAGAAAATCTGAACAGACCAACTGCTAGTAAGATTGAATCAGTAATCAAAAAGCTCCCAACAAACAAAAATGCAGGACCGGATAACCTCACAGGTGAATTCTACCAAATATTCAAAGAATTGAAACCAGTTCTTTTCTTTCAAAAAATAGAAAACTCTTTCAATTCTTTTATGAAGCCAGAATTGCCCTGATACCAAAACCAGACAAGGATGCCACAAGAAAGGAAAGTTCAGGCCAATGTCCCTGATGAGCATACATGCAAAAATTCTCAACAAGATATTAGCAAACCAATTCAACAAGACATTAAAAGGATCATACATCGTGATCAAATGAGATCTATTCTGAGGATACAAAGACGGGGTTCAACATCCACAAATGAATCAATGCGGTACAATGCATTAACAA
>JAQQSY010003688.1:0-12792 GCA_028646535.1 Procyon lotor
GCACGGTCAAGTGAGAGCTCTCTTCCTGGTTTCCAGGTGGACACCTTCTCTCTGTGTCCTCCCTTGGCAGAGGGAAAGAATGAGCACGCAAGCAAGAAAGTTCTGATATCCTCTTCATTTAAGGGTGCTAATCTTGTCATAAGGGTAATAATCTCAAGCCTTAATCTAAACCTAATTATTTCCCGGATAGGGCTGCCTAGCCCTATCTCCAAATGCCATCACATAGAAAGTTAGAGCTTCAATACATGAATTGGGGGCACACAAACATTCCATTCCTAGCACCTGTGAAGGCTCTGTTGGGGAAAGGGTCAGTAAGTGAGGCACGGAAGGTTGTCTGCTGTGGGATCCCAGGAAGCCCTGAAGAGGCTGGGCCTGTGAGCTGGTGCAGTAGCCAGAGAGCCAGACCATGAAGGCCAACACTTTTCAACCCTACTGTGCTAGGAATCACCCAGGATCTTGTGAAAATGCTGATTCTGATTCAGTAGGTATAGGAGGAAGTAGAGATTAGGCATTTCTACGTTCCCAGGTGGTCCTGATGGAGCAGCAAGGGCCTGCTAAGTTACTGAATTGTTTAAAAAAAGGACAGTAGTGAGATACACTGTGACTGTTTTAAAGATCACTCTAGTTGTTCAGTGGAATATATATTAGAATGGGGCAACAAGCAATAGTTGAATTAATCATGGTGAGGTAAACAAGGTCTGTAGAGTCATATGACAGATGTTCTATAAAGTTAACAACAATGTTTATGAAGATATTTTCCTGACATGGGAAGTGTTTGTGATATCATACTAAATAAAAAGGGAGAAATCAAAATGATATATGCAAGTTGGTTCCAACATGTGTAAGAGGAGGGAAATGTACCCAGTTGTTAACAGTGCCGCTCTGGAGGTTGGATGATGGGTGATGTTTATTCTTTATTAACGTTTTTCCCTGTATCATTTTCTACCATTCTCACTATGATATTTTATTTGTTTAAATTGCTTTCCAAACAACAACTAGATATTATCCAAGTTATCAAAAACAAGAACATTTCTCTCCATGAATCTTGAACCAACCTCTACAGCACTACAGCTCTCATACAGTAGATAGGAATGCTGGAAGAATTCATTTCCTAGCCCTTCTTGAGGTGCCATGCTGTTGCTGGTTGTCAATTTCACACACGCTATTTCTATCCATTCAGAGCTGACAGCTTAGATTTTCCCCTCCATTGTAATAGCTGTTCTCTCTTCTGGCTTCCCCAGGCTTGCATTTGGTAACCTTTGCCCTTTTATTTGGTACAAGCCAAAATGCCATCTTTGGAAAACTAATGTACCAGAGAAAATGGTAGCACGAAGCCACGTAACCTACTGTTCTTTTCCTTTCTGTTTGTAAAGGTTATTATTAGAGCTTATTTTAGAGAATTTCAAATCCATTCAAAGTATCATGGGTTTAAATTTTTCTAATGGAAGCAAAGCTTTTGATGTCTGGGTTTAGAAAGCTGCCTAGCCTCTTTAGAGTTCAAATTTTCATACATTGGCACAATTGATCAAAGACTTTATTTTAAGACAGAGAGAAAAGGCAATTTACCTATAGTTGTTTTGTATTCTCAACATTATTTTTATACTCTTTTTTTTTTGAACCATCTCCTTGTTTGAAGATAAACTTTTTTATTAACATATATTGGCTTCACCTTCTTTTTGATCAGCCTGAGAAACCATCTGGAAACAATTGAGAGTGACGTCACAAATCCAGCATTATGATTTCAATATAGGATCAAAGAATGGGAAGAAAAAAAATTGAAGAATGGAGAAGCTTGATTTAACCTTCAAGCACGAGTATCTAACAGGGTAGAAAGAGGCAAGAAAACACGATAAAATGAAAGGAATATTGATGGGCATTAGAGTAAGGGCTCTTGGTTTACCCGAGGTTCAACTTAGTTAATATACTGGCACCTCTTTTTATATTTATTGCAGCAGAAAGAGAAAAAAACAATCATCCAAAGTACATCTGACAAGTGATGCTACAGTTAAAAAGACTTTGTAGCCTTGGGCTTGGCAAAGTGTCCTGAAGCTAAATTCAGACAACTACAGAAAAATCTTAAACTGGGGCTAAAGGTCATAAGCAAGGACAATAGACCTGGAATTTGGAGGAATTCATACCCTATGGAAGAATTCCTAGACCACTCAAGAAAATAACAGAGTGACCAGTCACCAGAGAAACTAAAACTAAAACTAAAACTAAAATGAAGCCACCCCTGAAGAATAAGCAAATGATTGGAATGGGAGATTTCAGGAGTCTGAAAGGGTGAGAATCTAGAATTGAATGTGAATGACTCTGAAATTACCATTAATCTGGGAAGTGTCTAGAAAATGAGCTCTCAGAACTAGAGTGACAGTTTGCTCTTAGGAATATTTGCTCATTCTGGAGAGAATTGTATGCTTCTGGTTGACCAGAGCAGTTGATCTCTTATGTACAGATTTCAATCAGAAGCTAAAGGAGGTGATAAATGTCACAGAGGTGATGGGTCTGGTAGGATTGATATAAGGACTTTTCTTTAGAGAAATCAGAGAGCAGCAGCTCTAAAATTCTTTTTCTGCTATTTAAATCATCTTCTATTTAAATACCAATACAGTGTATTTGTATATCTTTTTAATAACACATTGAACACAAAGGTGATTTACTTAAAACATCTTTGAATGCTATTTAATTTTAATATCTATTTAATATCTTTCAAAATATCTTTATTTCAACAAATGTAGTCATTCCTTAAAAAAAAATCATTAATGGGATTTTATCTTCCAATTTAGGTTTGGAAAATATGGCTGCTGGACTAGTTTGTAAACTTCCTTTGGCTACCAAGCTTTGCCCAAAGAGATTTTCCTCTAAATTTGTTGTTGTTACTCTTTTCACCATAGAAGTTATTCAAGTATTATACTGAAGGCATTCTTACCTAATATATTTATTTCCAATCCTTGATTTTCTTCTTATTCTTCCTTATGTAACTACAGTATGCTCCACATGAAGCACTAATAGAATTTTCTCTTTTTAAGTAAAAATACAAGCAGTCATACCTATGGAAAAACTGTTTAGAAGGACCATACATAAAAACACATTCTACTGCCCTTAATTTAATGGAAGAATATTTAAACACTCAGAAAAGGCAAATAAATGTCTTAGGTGCCACATTCCCACACCAACAAAAGTTCATAAGCAGATCACTGCAATGTTCTTTTGAACCTGATCAGGGCTTCAGAATCCTTCTTAATACAATATTCCAGGAGCCACTAACAACTGATTGGAGTTTGTACTTGAGTGAAAAAAGCATTTGCCCATCTGGTTTTAGGTGAAGAAATTTTCACTTCTGTTGAATTGTGGGGAGGGGTTTATGTGACTTTATTTAAAGATGTATTTACTTATTTATTTTAAGAGGGGTGGGCAGAGGCAGAGGGAGAGAGAATCTCAAGCAGACTTCCCACTAAGCATGAAGCCCAATGGGATGCTTGATCCAGGACCCTGAGATCATGACCTGAACTGAAATCTAGACTCCCATGCTTCATCAACTGAGCCACCCACCTTATTACAGGTGCCAATGGGATTTTATTTAGAAATGGAACGACTTCATATTTTTGTTTAAGCGCGATTAAAAACAGAGAAGACATCCTTAATTTACAAATGTTCCATTTGTAGGTTGTTAAAAATCATAACTTATGAAAACAGTAGTTGGGTGTGGGAAGACAAGGAAAGAAGAAAAGTAGGTAGAATATGTTTTACCAACCACTCATGCACTTAGAGTATCTATCTACCTAGGTAATTCTGAGTTAAGTCCAGTCTATATTAAGTTAACATTTATATATGACTCCAAGAGAAATGGAAACATGTCTGTACAAAAACTTGTATACAAATGTTCAGAGCAGCATTATGCATAAGAGCCCAAGGTGGAAACAATCCAAATGCCCATCAATCAATGAATGGACAAATAAAATGTGACATATCCATACAGTGCAGTATTAATTGGCTCTAAAAAGGAATGGAGTACTCACATGTGCTGCAATATAGTTGAACCCTGAAAACATTGTGCCAACTGGAATAAGTCAGTCACAAAAGACCACGTTTTGCATGATTCCATTTATAAAAAATTTCTGAAATTCTGAAAACCATAGAGATAGAAAGGAGATTAGTGCTTGCCAGGAGCTGGGGAAGGAGGAGTGGGGGTGACTGCTAATGGGTATGGAGTTTCCTTTGTGGGTGATGGTTTTCTAAAATTATTGTGATAAAGGCTACACAACTCTGTGAATATACTGAATATCTTTAAGGTGTATATTTTAAATGGGTAAAGTGTAGAGTATGTGTATTATATTTCAATGAAGTTGTAATTAAAAAAATTCTGTTTGAAAAAAGATGCAGAGAGCAAAATGGTGACCCATTCAATTAGGTGAGTTTCTAAGGAGCTTCCTATGATAAAAACAAGCTTGTCTAAAATCATCTGTAAGTCAATGTCCATCAAGAATAAATCTTTGGTGTCTTCTGTAAGGACCAAAAAAAAAAAAAAAAAAAAAAATCATTTCAGAGGGAATAGAGACAATGAAAAAGAGTATCTACAACTGAATTTTGTAATAGGGTAGGTGGCAAATCAAAACTTTCACTCTAAAAATTAAGGGGGGGGTGGCTCAGTCAGTTGAGCATCTGACTGTTGATCTCAGCTCAGGTCTTTACCTCAAGGTCTTAAGGTAAAAAAAGGGGGGGAGGAATAGCCAAACAAACCTGTACCAAGTGTTCTTAGGTTCTCCCTAGAGATAAATGAAAATAAACTTGGTTTGAGGATTCTGATCATTTACATTTTTGATTTACTAAATTTAAGTTTTCTAAATTTATTTTAGAATTTTTTTTGTAGTTTTTGTAATTCCTAATGACAAAATTTTCTGGACCAATCTAAGTAATTTGTGAACTTATAAAGCTAGGTTACCTCTCCTTTTCCTTACAGACACACAAATACCTAATAAAATCTAATGATTGGGATCACCTATTTCTGTTTTAGAATATATCCTTTCTCTTGTAAAGGTATTCTAGATATTCATTTTTTTTTTTAAAGATTTAATTTTTCACTTGACAGAGAGACAGAGAGAGCACAAGCAGCCAGAGAAGCAGACAGAGGAAGAGGGAGAAGCAGGCTCCCCACTGAGTAGAGAGCCCAATGGGGGCTCGATTCCAGGATCCCGGGACCATGACCTTGGTGGAAGGCAGGCACTTAACTGCCTGAGCCACCCAGGCGCCCCTACATATTCATTTTAACCTGATTTTCGCTATATATGTGTACCAGATAACGGCAAATCATCTATCTATTCATCAATGTGAAGTTCCTAAAAATTCTTTTATAATTTTTATCACTAGTTTTGTTCTAATTATTAGGCACAGTGAAAAGTCTTATGGTGGTTAAATAAAAAACAAACAAACAAACAAACAAACAAACACCACACCTCCTCATAAACAAAATAAGTCTCATCCAATCAGCAGATAAGGGCAAACATTGAGAAACACAGAGCTAACAGAAAAGCTTTACTGTCATTTTTCTCTAGGAAACTAGAGGTGGGAGTAAGGTGGGGAGGAGCTCCACCCCTGGTTGCTGTGTCTGATGTACTAACTCCTGATAACTTAGGAGAGCAGATCTCTGTCTTCTACTTCTGCAGGCAACGTGTGAGATCACTCAGCCCTAAGAATCTTGCTGCTGGACTCTCTGCCTAGCTTCTCCCCTGGATGAAGATCTGTGCATGTTGTAGCTCACAGAGTCATGTATAAAACTTCCTATTCCCAAAGCAAGGAGAAAGAAGGCATGAAGGGCTCCAAGTGTGGGGTGTGGGTGTGCCTGATGTCAAAGGTAGGGAATGAGCTGGAAGGGGATTACAGTTAGCTGTAGTTGAGGAACAGGTTTTTTTTTTTTTTTTTTTTAAAGATTTACTTATTTATTTGAGATAAGAAAAGAGAGAGTGAGAGAGAGCGAGAGTGAGAGCGAGTACGAATCCGGGAAGGGACAGAGGGAGAGGGAGAGAAGCAGACTCCCGCTGAGCGAGGAGCCTATTGAGGGGCTTGATCCCAGAATTTGAGTGAAATCAAGAGTGGGACGTTTAACTGGCTGAGCCACCCAGGCACCCTGAAGAACATTTTTAACAGAAATTGTGGAAGATTTCAACAAAGTGAAGAAAGACGAACAACAATAGATGAGGAAATGGTATTGAGTGGGTTTTCCAAGGTGATTTTCTGTGGACTATCCAGGCCAGGTAAGCCCAGCTGTCAAGTTAGTTGCTTTGCATGTTTTCTGCCTGTAGTTTTAAACACAGGTCCAGTACCGTCCAGAGCCCAAGCTTCACTTTCATAAGGGCAAGGAGGAGGAGATTGCCAGGCAAGTTACAGGCGGTAGGGGCCAGAAGGGAAATGGCACTTCTGATAGAGGTGGAAAATGTGAGCTGCTCCTTTATTTTTCATTGTAAATTACACCTAATGTAACATTGACTTAAGTGCGCAATTCAGCGGCATGAAGTATATTCATAATGTTATGCCATCCCATTGTGTTTTTTTTTAAATATTTTATTTATTTGACAGAGGAGAGAGATCACAAGTAGGCAGAGAGGCAGGCAGAGAAAGAGGGGGAAGCAGGCTCCCCGCTGAGCAGAGAGCCCGATGTGGGGCTTGATCCCAGGACCCTGAGATCATGACCTGAGCTGAAGGCAGAGGCTTTAACCCACTGAGCCACCCAGGTGCCCCAATCCCATTGCTAATCTTAGAAAAATTTTATCACCCCAAAAGGAAAGCCTGGGTGCATTCAGCAATTCATCAGTCATTCCCCACACTCCTTCCCCCAGTCTCGCATCATCCATCTGATTTTTAGCTCTAGGGAAGCTTGTACATGAACATTCAGAGCACTGTTCACAATAACTGAAAGCTAAAAGCAGCCCAAATGTCCATCCACAGATAAGTGGATAGACAATATGTAGTATATCCATACAATGGAATATTATTTGGCCATAGAAAGGAACAGAGTGCTGAGATGTGCTACACCACAGATGAACCTTGAAACATTGAACTGTCCATTTCCATCTTTTTTTTTTTTAAAGATTTTATTTATTTATTTGACAGAGAGAGAGAGAGAGATCACAAGCAGGCAGAAAGACAGGAGGAAGCAGGGTCCCCACAGAGCAGAAAGCCCGATGTGGGGCTTGATCCCAGGACCCTGAGATCATGACCTGAGCCGAAGGCAGAGGCTTTAACCCGCTGAGCCACCCAGGCGCCCCCAATTTCCATCTTTTGAGAGAATGAAGGCACCAGCAGGGGAGTGGGAGAATATCACCCAATGGTTCACAGTCCTGAGCTTCGGGAAGCGTTCCTTCTCCACCCCAAGGCACCAGTGAGGTAGTCTATCTAACACTGTGCAGGGGAGTGGGAGAATATCACCCAATAGTTCACAGTCCTGAGCTTCGGGAAGCTTCCTTCTCCACCCCAAGGCACCAGTGAGGTAGTCTATCTAACACTGTGCAGGATGGCAAATGCTCCAGTTGTAAAACCTTACTTCTTCGGGGCTTCAGTTTAAGAATTTGAATTGTTCTTTAAAAATGCTTTAAAGAGGGGCGCCTGGGCGGCTCAGTGGTTTAAGTGTCTGTCTTCGGCTCAGGTCATGATCCTGGGGTCCTGGGATCGAGCCCTGTGTCGGGCCCCCTCCTCGGAGTGGGGAGTCTGCTTCTCCCTCCCCCAACTTGTGTCCCCCTACTCCCCTCTGCCAAATAAATAAATAAAAATCTTTTAAAAAATGGTTTAGGCAATCCCCTGGGGTCTCCTGGATCCTTGGGAGCTTTGTACTATTGCTTTGCTATCGCTCAATAAACTTTGCTTTGCTGCCTACTAAAAAAAAAAAAAAAGCTTTAAAGATGCCTAAAAGCAGACAGTGAATAATTTAAGAGACTGGAGGCATTGGGAAAAATAAGTCAAGAAAGGTAGAATTATCAACTACCCACCTTTCCTTCATTTTTATGACTCACTTTGCTGTTCTACCTTTCCTCTCCTCTCTGCCCATTTCCCATTCCCCACCCCGCTCCCTCCTATATACCCACCTTCCTAGGCTCTTCTCATCTCTCTGAACCTGTTTTTGACCAGTTCCCTCACCTATGCTTATGTACACCTTGGGTACCCAGTACCTAGTCAGCGTCTGTATGGTTGGTGCTCAATAATCGCAGCTGAATGAATGAAAAGACTGAGTTAACGGGTAAAGCAAGTGTCCTTCTCCTGTAATTCAATGGGACAGCCCTTCACTGAAGCAGGTCTTGCCACCTAAGAGTCACTTTCTCCAAACTCCTGATTCCTCGGCTGCGATGACTGAATTTTTACATCGGTGCTTACCTTACTCCTCCCCTTATTTTGTGCCTCATGAGTGTAACGACCTTACCCTTATGCATGCTCACGTTTCCTATAAGCCCTGCTGGAGTGATCCAAACAAAGACGCACTCCATAACGCACGCTGTATGTGTATTATATTTGTATTATGATACAAATCTACATATCTTATAGATTTAAATTTACATTTGATTTAAATAAAACCCTACATCATCCCTCTTTCAGACTTAGATAAAAATAACCCTGTGAAGCTTTCTGAGACTCCCAGGCAGGTCAATCCCTGTCCTGTACTCTGATAGCATTTTCTATGTTCTTCTATAGGAGCCAAAGACTGTAGGCTTAGTGTTCCCCTGTGGTATTGTGAAGACTTTTAAGACGAAGATGCCTCAATAGATATTTATTTGTTTATTTATTTATAAAATAAATATTTTATTTATTTATTTGACAGAAAGAGAGAGACAGCGAGAGAGGGAACACAAGCAGGGGGAATGGGAGCAGGGAGCCCGATATGGGGCTCGATCCCAGGACCCCGGGATCATGACCTGAGCGGAAGGCAGATGCTTATCGACTGAGCCATCCAGGTGCCCCTCCATAGATATTTATTGACTGAATAAATACATGGGTGAATTGCACTAATTCTTTAATAAATTTTCATTAATGAAGAAAATTTTTCTTTAATGAAGGTAGGAGAGGCTCCATCGATGATAAAAAGATTTCATGATGAAATAAATTACGGGAGTAAGCTCTGAAGAAGTGTTCTTTCTCTTATTTGGGAAATTCCAATTTTAAAAGGCAATTTACTAAGCCTATTTTCATAAAAGTGATTTTTCTTTTTCTTTTATCACTATGGTGTATACATATAGTTTAAACACCTAGATTGTTGTATGAGTTATCTTATAAGAATTAGCAGTTCTCTCTGTCCTCCCCCAGATTTCTCTTCTCTTTCTTTTAGCAGATTTTAAAATTAATATCCACGTCTCTCCCAATAGAAGATGAGGATGTAACTCTCCTTTCTCGACCCACGCTGTCCTCACACTCATATATTCTTTACATTGCTTTATCCTCCTAACTTGGTGGGATCACAATTTTTTTTCTTGAAATGTTATAAAAATTTATTATGGGATCACAATTTTGACTACATCAATATTTGGTGCTTATAGTGTCATGGTGATATCAAGGTAAATGCTAATCACAGCCAAGCCATGTACTAAGTAATTCTTACTTTTCCTGTCAGTATGTTTTTGTTCTCTCTGAGGATAATAATCTTGTTTTCATTTGCTTCATTTTTTTTGGTCCTTGTCAATAATTTTACTCCAATGTCATCATTTGTCTAAATTTCAGGGTGTGTGGAATTAATAACATGAATTATTGTTATCTAGAAGACTCAGTGACACGTGAAAGGCATGAGAGTTTGAAGCAGGTTTTGACACTACAGACAAAGGTCTGATATCTTAGATCTATAAAGAACTCCTCAAACTCAACACTCAAAAAACTGATAATCACATCGAAAAATGGGCAGAAGGCATGAACAGACGCTTCTCCAAAGAAGACATACAAATGGCTAACAGACACATGAAAAAATGTTCATCATCTTTAGCCATCAGGCAGATTCAAATCAAAACCACACTGAGATACCACCTTCTACCAGTTAGAATGGCCAAGAGCAGCAAGACAGTAAACAACGAATTTTGGAAAGGATGTGGAGAAAGGGGAACCCTCTTACACTATTGGTGGGATTGCAAGCTGGTGCAGCTACTTTGGAAAACAGTGTGGAGATTCCTCAAGAAATTAAAAATAGAGCTACCCTATGACCCTGCCATCACACTACTGAGTATTTACGCCAAAGAAGCAGATGCAGTACAAAGAAGGGCCACATGTACCCCAATGTTCATAGGAGCAATGGCCACAATTGCCAAACTATGGAAAGAACCAAGATGCCCTTCAACAGATGAATGGATAAAGAAGATATGGTCCATACATACAATGGAATATTATGCCTCCATCAGAAAGGATGAATATCCAATTTTTGTATCAACATGGACAGGACTTTAAGAGATTATGCGGAGTGAAATAAGTCAAGCGGAGAGAGCTAATTATCTTATGGTCTCACTTATGTGTGGAGCATAAGGAAAAACATGGAGGGCATTGTGAGAAGAAAGGAAAGGGTGAATGGGAGGAAATTGAGGGGGAGATGAACCATGAGAGACTGTGAACTCTGAGCAACAAACTGAGGGTTTTAGAGGGGAAGGATTGGGGGGTTGGGAGAGCCTGGTGGTGAGTACTGAGGAGGGCACGTATTGCATGGAGCACTGGGTGTGGTGCATGAACAATTAATCTTGTAACACTGAAAAAAGAAAATAAACATATTTGGGGGAAAAAATGAAGCAGGTTCTAAAACCTTCAAGCTGATCAATAGTTCTCTCATTTTTATCTTCTTGAGAAATCCCTGCCAGGACCTTCTGAGCTGAGTGTATGTGACCTGCTTGACTTGGGTGTAAGTCAGATCTTCCATCATGAGTATCCACCTTCATCTCTTGGGATTCCTGCCCCTCTCTTCAGTGTGCGGTCTCCTTTTTCCTGTATTCCATTTCTTCCTTTTTCTTAGTTTGTACCCTCGTTTTTCTGGAGTGTATCCTCTAGTAGATTTCAGAGAAAGGGTGCAAACAAGATGAATTTTTTGAGACCTCGTTTGTCTGAAAATATCTTTATTAGTTCTCTGCCTTGATCTGTAGTTTGGCTGGGGGGTGGTATTCTAGTTAGGAAATCCTTTTATTTAGAAGTTTGAAATAATTGCTCCACTGTAATTTTTTTTTTTCCGGCTATCCGAAGGATTGCATTCTACTTTATTTTTCAGCTTTATTGATGTATAATTGACAAATAAAAATTACAATAAAGTATACAATGTGATGATTTACTATATGCATACATTGCAAAAGGGCTCCCATAATCGAGTTAATTACATTTATCAGCTCAAATATATACATTTTTGTGTGTGATAACACTTAAGTTTTAATATTTTAGGAAATTTCTATTATAGAATAGAAACTATCTGAGAAAGATAAATGCTACATGATCTCACTCATATGTAGAATCTACAAAATCTGAACTTGTAGATACAGAGAATAAGTTGGTGGTTGTCAGATGTAAAGGGGGGAGCAAAATTGCAGAGTCTGATACTTAACAGACTGAGCCATCCAGGTGCCCCTCTTTAATCTATTTTGAATTGACTTTTATGTATGGTGTAAAAAAGGGGCCCAGTTTCATTCTTTTCACATGGATATCCAGTTTTCTCAACACCATTTATTGAAGAGATGATCCTTTACTCTTGATTGTATATTCTTGGCTCCTTTGTTAAAAATGATTTGACCATATAAGCATGGATTTATTTCTGGGCTCTCTATTCTGTTTCACTGAACTATGTGTACGTTTTTATGCCAAAACCATATTGTTCTGTTTACTATAGCTTTGTAATCAGGAAGTGTGCTGCTTTCAGCTTTGTTCTCCTTTCTCAAGATTGTTTGGGCATTTGGAATCTTTTGTGGTTCCATAAACATTTTAGGATTATTTTTTCTATTTCTGTGAAAAATGCCATTGAAATTCTGATAGACGTTACATTGAATCTATAGATTGTTTTGGATAGTATTAATATTTTTGTAATATTAATTCTTTCAATCCATGAACATAGAACATCTTTCTGTTTATTTGTGCCTTCTTCAGTTTCTTTAATTAAATTTTATACTTTTCAGTATAAACAGTTTTCATCTCCATGGTTGATTTATTCCTAAGTATTTTATTGTTTTTTTTTTAAATTAATTTTTATTAACATATAATGTATTATTTGCCCCAGGGTACATGTCTGTGAATCGTCAGGCTTACACATTTCACAGCACTTAACAGCACATACCCTCCCCAATGTCCACAACCCAGCCACCCCATCCCTACCCCCCCGCCTCCAGCCACCCTCAGTTCGTTTCATGAGTCTAGAAGTCTCTTATGGTTTGTCTCCCTCCCCATCCCTTCCTGTTTCATTTCTCTCCCCCACCCCCCCAAACTCCCACCTTGCCTCTCAAATTCTTCATATCAGAGAGATCATGTGATAATTGTCTTTCTCTGACTGACTGATTTCGCTTAGCATAATACCCTCCAGTTCCATCCACGTCATGGCAAATGGCCAGATTTCGTTGCTCTTGATGGCTGCATATTATTCCATCGTATATATATCATGTGTCTGTTGGCCATTTGGATGTCCTCTTTGCAGAAATGTCTGTTCACCTCTTCTGCCCATTTCTTGATTGGATTATTTGTTCTTTGGGTGTTGAGTTTGAGAAGTTCTTTATAGATTTTGGATTGCCAACACCATTTGTTGAAGACACTGTCTTTTTTCCACTGGATATTCTTTCCTGCCTTTTTTGGGATGGAATGTTCTGAATATATCTG
>JAQQSY010003689.1:0-12792 GCA_028646535.1 Procyon lotor
CTCTCTTCCCGTCGCTTTAAATTCACTTTTTCCACTCCTACCTTTCTGAAAGTGGTTGATTTTCTGCTCCTAGAATTGCTGTTCTTATTCACTTCTCTCTGCTGTTGTGTTTGCCGGCTTTTAGAGTGGTTTTCAGCCTCTTTCTGGATCCCAGTGCTCTCCGTCCTCCTACACCTCCGCCATCTTGTCTTGGTCTCCCCCATTTTTTTTTTTTTTAGTGGAGGGAGGGGCAGAGGGAGAGGGAGAGAGAGAATCTTAAGCAGTCTCCACATCCAGCCTGGAGCCTGGCATGGGACTTGGTCTCACAACTGTGAGATCATGACATGAGCTGAAATCAAGAGTTGGATGCTTAACCAACTCAGCCATCTTGGCGAGTGAACGTGGGAGTGCAGATAACTTTTCAAGATCCTGTTTTCATTCCCTTTGGTTATATACCTAGAAGTGGGATTTTTTTGAGGAACTTACATACTCTTGCTACTTCCATACTCCATGCTACTTTACATTTCTACCAACAGTGCATAAATGTTCTCTTTTCTAATTTCTCACCAATACTTGTCATCTCCTGTCTCTTTGATGATAGCCATTCTGGCAGATGTGGTGTATTTCATTGTGGCTTTAATTTTTATGTCCCAGATGTTTAGTGATGTTCAGTATCTTTTTGTGTACCTGTTAGCCATTTGCATGTCTTCTTTGGAAAAAAATTCAGTTTCTCTGCCCATTTTATAATTAGATTGTTTTTTCACTATTAAGTTGTATGAATTCTTTATGTATTTTGGATATTAATTCCTTAACAGATATATGACTTGCAAATATTTTCTCCCATTCTGTAGGTTACCTTTTCATTTTGTTTGATGGTTTCTTTTGGTGTGGAGAAGTTTAATTTGATGTAGTCCCATTTGTTTATATTTTATTTTGTTGCCTTTACTTTTGGTGTCAAACCCGAAAAATCATTACCAAAACTTCAGTTAATAGTCTTTACGTCTATGATTTTTAATGGCCAGAGAGTATATTGCATTATGTGGTCTTGTTTGCCTAAAGTAGACTTAGAATTTTTTCATCTCTGTGGTTTTTGTTCTCACTTATGTTAGCTACACGAGAAAGCCTAGGACACTCTTGCATTCTTATCCTAAACAGCCCTGACCTCCCATTTGTAGACCCTAGTTTCGGTCCTTTTTTAATTTCTAAGATACTTCCACATCAATAAAATTCCTGTATTTTTAATATCTTCTTTGAATAAAAGTTTTAAAACTTCTGCCATATAATGTATGTACTCACTTGTTTTTTCTATTGGAATAATCTATCCCCTGTGAGGATGATGCTGTCTTCTCCTGAAGCTCTTTTTTTTTTCTCTCTTAGATTTTATTTTATTATTATTTTTTGAGTAAACTCTACCCCCAACTTGGGGCTAGAACTCAGGGCCCTGCAATCAAGAAGTTACATGGTCTCAGGGTCTACCAGCTAAGCCAGCCAAGTACCCCTCCTGAAGCTCTTTCAAATGTTAATTTTCCCATTATATCCACCTTATCAGTCAGGACTGGAGGTGGGATAGGTGACCTTGTTCCATGTTGCTCTTTCCAGCCCATTCTCCTTGTCTTCCCTAAAAACCCTTAGATTTGAACCCTTAGATTTGAATAATCATTTGAGCCAAATGATTATACCTCCCTCCAGCTAGCTGCTTGTATTTGTTGGCTTATTAGCCAACCACTGCCTGAACTCCATGAATTTCTCAGAGATTTCTCCTGGGTCACAGTCACTCCATTACTGTGGCTGTCACCATTCCTGGTAACTCCAGTGCCCACACAGGGTGTCCTTGTTCTCTCATGTTCCTTGAGTCCTTTACCTCTAGTCATCTTGTTCCCTACCTACACTAACATACTTAAGACCTAGTCAGTATCAGTTTCTGTGCCCTCCCTGTAACATCAATTTAATTTCATGTATCCCAGGCTATCCATTATCTATCTCCTGTCTTTACAGCTCAGCTGCTTTAGTAACTCAACTCCATTAATTTGTAGACCCACATAAAACTCTAACATCAGTTACCAATTATATCTTAACAATTTTCAATTTCCTGAACCCTTCCTTACTCAACTTATATTTCATGCTCCATCAGTATAATTACTTCCGTACGTTTGCTATCTTCAACTTACCTGCCCTTTATTTTCAGTATTGTACATGGTACAGTTTTTCTGCTTAATTACTTAAGTAATTTCTCTGCTTGATTGCAAACATTTATCTGCTCAGCACCTCCACTGATGCAGCTGAGTGTGGTTAGAACAAAACCTGTAACATACTGTGTCTCCTTTTAAATCCAGCTTAACTATCTTCAAGGGATTTCTCTGAATCCCTCATACACCATGTCAAATCTGTTGGCATTTTGTATTTACTTTTTATTCCAAAAACCTATTGAGAATCTGCCCTACTTTTTATATCTCTGCTGCTGCCAAGTATTGTCCAAACTATCATCTTCTCTTTCATAGATTTTAGATTTTTTTTTTTTTTTTTTACCAAAAATGGAGGGAATTTTATAGCCTCACATACTGAAAAACCCAGTAACTATTTTATCTTCAGCTGTGGTGTGATCCAGGGACTCAAAAAATATGTGTATATCAATGCAACCCAATCTCTTTTGGCTCTGCTTTCTTCCCCGATTTTTTTTTTCCTTAAGATTTTTTACAGTAGCTTCCTCAGTGGCTTTTTTGCTTCACGTTTGACTCTGTAGTTTTTTCTCAGCAAAGCAACCCAAATGAAAACACCAGATTGCATCTTTTTTTGTTTTCCTCACAACCCCTCAGTAATTTCCCATCACTCTTACGGTGGCCAGTACACCCCGTGTGTTATGGTTCCTGGCTTTTTAAACCTTATTTCCCACTGTTTCCCTTTCTTGCTAACTCATTTCAGCCACCCAAGCTGGCCTCCTGCTTTTCTCTTACTACTAAAAATAGTCTTCCTTTAGGATCTTTGCACTTACAGTTGTCTCTATGTATTTTAATGTATTTTACCTGTTAGTCTCTTGCCTTTCTTAAAATGTAAGCTCCTGGTATCTGCAGCACCCGGGACAGTGCCTGGCCAAATATTTGTTAACTGAATGAATGAATGATCTATAAAGTGGTTATCCTTTGAAATTGTTAATCACATGTTTGAGCAGGGTTGTAGTATGCTTGAGGTAAAAGAAATTGCATGCATGTACAACATTAATGCCTTAGTCCTTCAGTTGCTTTGATATTGGCAGGATATGCACGAAAGTGTTATCAGTAGTTATCTCTAGTTAATGGCATTTTACATTTCATTTTCATAGTTTTTCTGAATATTTGTATAATGAATATATATTACAATTGTTAGGAGGTTTTTATTCCATTTTCAAAAACAAAATATGAGAACTAGAATGATGATGTGGTTCACTGAAGGACATAAAGGAAATTAAATCAAAGCAGTGAGTGTTATCACATGTATGATAGAGCATTATTACATACATGAGTGTGTTATCACATGTATGTATTGTCACTGGATAATAATTTTAAGGATGATCTTAAAAGTGAAGAAAGGAAAGATTTTACCAGTGTCTCACTATAACTTTATCTTCAGAATGTACATTTCTGGATCATTAGAATTAAGAATTCTAGTAATTGAGTTCTCTTAAACATTGCCCACTAAATTTTAACAAAGCAGAGGAAAACTTTGTGGTGAAGTTCCGGGAGGGCCTATTCTATCTCTGCTATCTCCTTTGTCAAAATCTCAGTTAACTTTTCTGATTGCTGATGATCTTTTATGTTCCTAAAGTATGGATGATGGCTTTTTTAGGACCTAGATTGTATCTTCCATCTTTGAGTTCTCACTGCCTAACCTAGTGGTTGGTATATAATAGGTACTTAATAAGTGTTTGATGGATAAATGTTGTTGTTTTCAATTGATCATTGGTAGTACTAGTTTCTCATGGTTATCTTTTTTTTTTTTTTTTAAGATTTATGTATTTATTTTAGACAGACAGAGTGTGAACTGGGGGAGGGGTAGAGGAGGGGTAGAATCTCAAGCAGACTCCCTGCTGAGCTTGGAGCCTGCCATGGGGCTTGATCACATGACCTTAAGGTAATGACCTGAGCTGAAACCAAGAGTCGGACATTCAGCTGACTGAGCCACCCAGGTGCCCCATCATGGTTATCTTTATTAGGGAAAACCTTTTGCTTGGGTAGTAAATTCCCCAGTGCTATAGGTAAGTGAATGTGGTAGGTTGTTGGTGGACAGGAGGAAGGAGGAAAAACAAGAAAGAAAAAACAGAACAATGATAGACTATTCCATTCGAAAAGATGAATACACACACATATTAAATGACAAACTTCATGTTTTTATTTTTAATTGGATAGTGATTTCATTGGGTACTTTTCTTAGTGACATGATTTGTTCTTATTCATGTTGAATTAGGAAAGCATTTTAGCCTCAATATTATGATAAACTAGATGTATAAATGTCAGTGCTAATAGCTCAGTATTTTATTTTAGTCTTCTACAAATTGATGCCTGTGGTATCTGGACATTTTTGGCTTGTTCTTGTAAATAAGGTCTCAGTGATGTTTAAGGAATAGCAACTTGTGGCCAGAAAAGAAAAAAGCTCCATATTACCCAAGCTAAGCAATATAAATGAGACTCAGAAATCCCCCACTAGATCAAAAATCTCCTAGAGAAAGATCTCTTGAGCCTACAAACTAAAGACCTTCAATATAATTTTAAATAAAGCCTTTTATGTAGTATGAGAACATTTTTTAGTTGATAATCAATTGCTACTATTATGTAGGCTTAGTAGATTTGCAAATTTACAAGTTTTTACAAGTCAGTTGGGTCCCTTCCTCAGGAAATCAGTTTAAGTTTTTTTTCCTATATTGACTCAAAGAGCCTAGTTGTCCTTAAATCCTGCAAATATATTTGCTTTATAATTTGACGGCATTGAGTCAACACCCTTTAGGGTCTGTAGTGTTGTAAAAAGAGAAACTGTCCAATAAAGGATCACATTTGAAAAAATAGACTGTGCTGGATTAAACCGGCATTGGCCGAGTACTGTGCTTTGCTTTAAAAGCACCTACACCTATTGAAGGAGATATTCCCATACCTAGTGCTTTCAAAATGTATACTTTAGGTTTGGAAAGCAACTGAGATGTATCTTTGTGAAATTAAACCATGGTTTCAAATAAAGTAAGCATGCAACAAAATATTGCACAAAATTAATTCTGTGTTTGTGTTACCATTAAAGTCTTACAGAGATTGCAGAACTGTTGTAATTATTAAAGTAATTAATTCTTTTGGCACAAAATTAATTCTGTATTTGTGTTACCATTAAAGTCTATAGAGATTGCAGAACTGTTGTAATTATTAAAGTAATTAAATTGTTTTGAACTAAATATGCTTGGATAAGTGCATCTTTCAGTTGCAGTTGACCCTTGAACAACATAGGGGTTCGGGGTGCCGTCAAATCCATGCATAACTTTGGCTCCCGAAACATAACCACAAACAGCCTACTTGCCTGGAATACTTACTGGTAGCATAAGCAGTCAATTAACACATGTTTTGTTTGCTATGTGTATTATATACTATATTCTTACAAGAAAATAAGGCAGAGGAAAGAATGCTATTAAGAAAATCACAAGGAAGAGGAAAATACTTTTACAGTACTGTGGTGTAAAAATCCACATCTAAGTTCAAACCCACAATGTTCAAGGATCAACTATAATCATTATGTTTAAACATGTTATGCTAAGTAGATCTTTTTTGGGGTCTCATCAACGTGCCTGAAACTGTAGGTAATAATGATAGCTTTCATTTTTCAAGCACTTTTTATGTGCTGGTCATTGTGCACTGTCCATGGATTCACTCTAAAATAACTCTACATAAGGTAGATATATATAGGTACATGTATATAAGGTAAATTAGTCTCAGGTTTTAGCTTTATGGACTCAAGCATAAAAAGGTCAAAGAAATTGCTCAAGGTGACACAGCTAGTGTCTAAGCTGGGATATAATTTTGGAAAGCAAGTCAAATTTAAACATGTTAACAATGTATTGTTTGACTCTGATACCAAGTTTTATTCTCTGTTTTTGTTCACTTTTCTAGTGGATTTGGAGCATATGCGAACAGTAAAACCTGAAAAACATTTACGGTTTTGCCAGGAAAATGGTTTTAGTAGCCACTTTGTCTCAGCAAAGACAGGAGACTCTGTAAGTAAAATAATGAATACTGAATATTATGAGTAATGTTTCATTTAATAATAATATTCACAGGAAGTACACTTCCTAGGCTTAACTTTTGGAACAAATTAATTCCTATTGAAGACATAAAATAGATAAAATGTTTATTCTGTTCATATTACATTTATATTCATTTTATATTCATTTAACATAAATTTATGGTTATTTTAGGGAATTTCAAAGTATGAGAGAAAAAGAACATATATCAAAAAAAAAAAAGAACATAAAAATCACCCACTGTCTCAGCATCCCGAGATGACCATTCACAACCTCATATGATTCCCTATAGTTTTCTGATGCTCACAAATGCTCATGCTGTTGCTAGTGAATTGTATTCACTGAATGCTTGCTTTGTGACTTGTGTTATGCTTCCCGCATTATGTCTGTGCTATAGATGAGTCCTAGAGAGATTATGTAAGGAGGGGTCCAGAGTACACAGCTAATGAGTGCTGGAGATAGGATTTGTAAACCTAAGTAGTGATACTCCAGGCCTATTAATGGCATTAAATATTTATTTAAAAAATTATCATAAATATAGAAATAACTGGGTGTTTTAGTTTTTTTTTTTTTAAGATTTTATTTATTTATTTGAGAGAGGGAGAGCGAGAGAGAGAATGAGAGGGGAGAAGGTCAGAGGAAGAAGCAGACTCCCCATGGAGCTGGGAGCCTGATGTGGGACTCGATCCTGGGACTCCGGGACCATGACCTGAGCCGAAGGCAGTTGCCTAACCAACTGAGCCACCCAGGCGCCCTAGTTTTTTATTTAATATATTTGTGTGCAGAAAATTTGACCATGTCTACTATTAAATAGATTTATTTATTTATTTAAAAAAAAGATTTTATTTATTTATTTATTTGACAGAGAGATCACAAGTAGGCAGAGAGGCAGGCAGAGAGAGAAGGGGAAGCAGGCTCCCTGCTGAGCAGAGAGCCCGATGCGGGCTTGATTCCAGGACTCAGAGACGATGAGCTGAGCCAAAGGCAGAAGCTTTAACCCACTGAGCCACCCAGGCGCCCTATTAAATAGATTTAATAATCCATTAGATTTAATTCGATTTAATAATCCATCCTACTGCCAATATTGTATTGGTGCCATTTCACTGCGGTGTTTTTTTAACATCTAGGATTTTTTAAATTTACTTTTAAATCTGTGTCAATTTGGTAGGCCAAAAAAAAGATACCTTGCAGCTTGAATTTTTGATTGCTATCAAGGTTGAACTTTTAAAAATTTCATTACCTATTTATTATCTGATTATTATCAAAACTTTTCCCCAAGATAATGCAAATATGGGCACATACCCACACATGCAATTTAAAAATGTATAAAATCAGTATTCCTTGATAAGTCCATGGATCGGGCTTCTACCTTTACTTATCTTCCTAGGGGTCTTCTGTCATTTTAGAATTATTTTATTTTATTTAATTAATGTATTATTTTTGAGAAGGAGAGAGTGAGTGAGCATGTGAGTGGGCAGGGAGGAGCAGAGAGAGAAGGAGAGAGAGAATCTTAAGCAGGCACCATACCCAGTGTGGAGCCTTTGGAGCCTTACCCAGGGCTCAATCTGACATCCCTGAGATCATGACCTGAGCTGAAATTAAGAGTCTGAAGCTTAACCCACTGAGCCACCCAGGTACCCCTAGAATTATTTCAACTTACAGTATTTTAGCTTGTGTTTAACCACTCCATATTTTTTGTGTACTTATGTTGAGCCATCCTTAAAAATCTTCGTTATTTTCCTTTGAAATACGACTTTGAAGTGGTTTATTCTTGCGGAATCACTTTGAGACTTTAGTCATCTCCATCTTCAGGTTATTTTCCTCATCACCTGGAGAGCTGAGCTCCTGACTGTACTTTCTCTAATATTACCCTTATAATTCTTAGTGATTCCAGTATCTTTGTTTGTCCTCCACCCCACCTCAGTCACATGCTCCCAGGCTTTGTCATTATAATCACTACATCTCAATGTCAGACATCCTAATCACTGACCACCCTCCTGTCTTTCCAGCTCTTACCCCTGAATGCCCTAGTCCAGCCAATCTGCAGTCCCGGCAGGACCTGCTAGATGCTGATCTTAACATCTTTTTAATGTCCCCAACCTCCTTTCATGTCCTCATTTTCCTCTTTTCCTAACTTAAATCTCTTGGCCAGCCAAAATCATTGACATACGTACACCCTCAATTCCCTTTCCTCGCTTTGACTTTATCAGACTCACTTGGCCAAACCTTAACTCTGGTTTAAACCAAGCTCCCACTGTTTTGTGGCAGCACCCAGGTATTTGAACATGATCAGAGAGAAATAGAGGCATGCTGGAGATTTCACTTAAAATTCACAATCACTAGACTGAAGTAGGGCCTTAATTCTGCTCGTTGATTTTACCATGTGTCCATAGTCCATCATCACTCCCTGTCACCTAGATGACTATTTTCATAACTTCTCTCCTCAGATCTTCAACATTTCCTCAGCTGATGACCTCGTTTTCTATTCTATAGAAATTTGAAGCCAACAGAAGATAACTGTATAGTCTTGCCACCACATTTATTCCCACTCTCCTCACTCCCTGGCTCTGTTCCCATATCCTCTGTCTTCTGTCTGGTTACTGAAGGACAAACCTTCTGTGCTCCTGGTTAGGGCCCAGACTGTGCATTAGTCCCATTTCTCTTGACCTAGTAACAAACATTGATTGTTCAGCAATTCTCTCTCCTTCCTGTATCATCACTTTTTTTCTGTCTACTGGATTATTCTATCATCACAGAAAATGCTATGACTTACCTAATCTTAAAAACAAGAAACTCTTGATCCCACATTCTTTAGCTATTGCCTTCTTTCTTTTCCCTAGTTCCAGTGGAATGTGTTTTGAAAGAGTTGTCTCCAGTTTTCTCTTGAATAGTTTCACCTGGACTTTTCCCACCCAGTATTTCACCCATACTACTGTTATCGTTTTTGTTAAATGCAGTGGTCAGTTCGTAGTCCTCATCCTCATCTTACTTGACTTAGTGGAGCATATAAAATAGTCAATCCTTCTCTCTTCTTTGAAATACTTTCCTCACTTACCTTCCAGGATACTACACCCCTGGTTTACTCTTACCTCACTAGCTACTCTCTTTCAGTTCTTTTTGCTGATTCCCTCTCACTCCAACTTCTGAATATTGGAGTATTGGAGTAACTGAGCCTTAGGGCTCAGCTCTTGGATATCTTTCTCTAAACTTATTCCCTTAGTGACCTCATTTAGCTTCAGGGCTTTGACCAGACCTCTTCCCTGAACTCCAGCCTGCCCAGCACCTCTACTTACATGCCTAATAAGCAGCCCTAATTTTACTCAGGTTCAGAACTGAACTCTTTGATAGTCTCTCCTGAAATCTCCCATAGTCTTCCCCAGTTCAATAAATGGCAGATCTTTTACTAATTGCTAAGGTGGAGAAATTTTAGAATCCTTCTTGACTCCTTTCTTTCAAACCCCACATCTGTCTATTGCTAAGTCCTATTGGTTCTTCTTTCATGATATATCCAGAATCTGGTGACTATTTTTTACCCTCTCTACTGCTACCAGTTTGTTTCAAGCCTCCATCATTTCTTATATTAGTGTCCTCGCTGGCTCCTCTTTTTGTACCCTTTTTCTTCTGTAGTAAGAATATTCAATACAAGAATAAGATTGACCCTATTAAAATAGAAGCCACATCAAGCCACCTTCCCGTGGCTTCCATTTAACTCAGAGTAAAAGTCAAAGTGCTTCCGTAGCCTACCAGATCTTATGTGATTTTTGTACTCCTTTAATCTCTTTGCTTATTTTCCTTCACAGTCTCCCACTTTCTCTCCATTCCACCATGCTAGCTTTCTCATTTTTCTTCAATGTTGACCATTAGTGAACTATCATATATAATGCCTTTTAGAATGTAAATGGCATAAGCCTTTTGGAGATATGTATCTTTTATTTTAGAAATCAAAATTAGTTGCAATAAATATTCAGTAAGCATGAGATAAGTAGGGATAAGAATATGACAAGACACTTAGGAAACAAAGACAAGCATAACATTACAATCAGTGTCTGGGTGGGAGTCCTGGGGATCCTAGTGAGCTCAGCATAAGCTAAGTATGTATGAAAGGCTGTTTATAGAAAAGTGCTGTTGATTTCTGGTTAATGGTAACAGAATATACTACTCCTTTACTCTGAACCAATAAAATAAAGATTACTAAGCTGTTTTGCTAAAGAGATATGGAGAATTTATTAAAATTGACCAAAGCCAAAAAGATTATTAAAGAGTTGGAAGGTAAGATCTTTTAAGATAGGCTAAAGCCAGATCAAAAGACCAATATAGAATTGGCAGTGAAAAACCTTGGTACTAAAGTACAGACTAATTTTTCCCTAGGACTTTAGGGGTTTGCTATGCTAGTAGTCGTCTTTTTTTTTTTTTTTAAATGTGGTATATGTAATTAATTCTCTTATGTTAAAATTTTTTAAATGTAGGGTGCCTGAGTGGCTTAAGTCAGTTAATCGGCTGCGTTTGGCTCAGGTCATGGATCCCTGGGTCCTGGGATCCAGCCCTGCGTTGTTGGGCTCAGTGCGGAGTTTGCTTCTCCCTCTGTCCCTCCTTCTGCTCATGATTTCTCTCTCTCAAATAAATAAAATCTTAAAATAAAATAAAATGAAATCTTTAAAATATACATTTTTAGGGATAGACTGTCTTTATGTTTAGACTAATCTAGTGAATTTTATGATTTACAAATTATGATTTAATCATTTTAAAAGTATTACACTTAAAATGTTATTGTATTTGACAGAGCTATTTTTGGAATAACTTGGTACATCATATTTTCACAATTCTTGATGTTTATCATTTTTTAGAAAGTTCAATTTATTTGAAGGTAACTTAAACATGCCTGTTTTAAATCATTTAAACCGATTTTTGTTATGTAGGTCTTCCTGTGTTTTCAGAAAGTTGCTGCTGAAATTCTTGGAATCAAGTTAAACAAAGCAGAAATAGAACAGTCACAGGTGATTATATTGAACTTTTTATTTTTAAAAAACAATTTATTTCCTAAAAGACATTAATTTTCATCACTGACTACTTTCACATTTATGCATTATATGTACATATCCCTAAAATCGTAAGGAATAAATTGTGTATGAATGAATCAGTGTTTATTGTGGAAGATGGAGGATGTTAACTTTTTGCTCAATTCTGATATCCTTGAAACTTCATTTTGTCCTAAAATTGAGATTAATATAAAACACATTTCATCAGTAGTTAAATAATGGGTTAAGATGCTGACCATATTGTATTGTACTTCTTTATTTAAGTTCTTCCAGGATTACTATACTATAATATTCTTTTTATAATTCATACAAAATCCCAACGGTTTTGTTTTTTTTTTAAGATTTTATTTATTTATTTGACAGAGAGGAGAGAGACTACAAGTAGGCAAAGAGGCAGGCAGAGAGAGAGAGGGAAGCAGGCTCCCCGCCGTGGAGAGAGCCCGATGCAGGGCTCGATCCCAGGACCCTGAGATCATGACCTGAGCCGAACGCAGAGGCTTCAACCTACTGAGCCACCCAAACACCCCCAAAATCCCAATAGTTTATCTAAGTTTAGTCTTAAGAGTTTACTCCGTTTGGGATCCTCCATGTTTACTTTGGTAAAACATTATTTTTTCTTTAAGTCTGTGTTCTTTGTTCTTCTCTAAAACATCCCTCACTATAATAATATTAATTCTTGATGTTATTTTATTGTTAATTTAATACACAATTTAATAATGGTATTAATTATTGAAGATTTTAAAATTCTTTCACATTTCCTGACAGTCCTTAGACCAATAAATAAATGTAAATAATAACAATCAATCATTTAAAATACCACCATACTAGTACACCAATTGATATGTTTGATAGAATGAATAATCAGAGTAAGAACCTAGAGTTTAAAGGTAAGCTTTTGGTTGGCTGAGAAGCAATAAATAAACTACATTTTCCCTCAATCCAGTCCACTCTATGCCCATCCCATATAGTTAAAAAGATACAATTCTCTTTTCCCATCCTTATATTTTCTTTAATTTTTTTCAGTGTTCTGTGTCTTATTTTCATGGTAATTCTGTGCGTGCGTGCGTGTGTGTGTGTGTGTGTGTGTGTTTAAACAGAGCAAATATCAGTTAAAAATTTTTATGCTGATGTGACTGTTTCTAGGACTTGATAACAATATTTGAAACTCTGGAAATCTCTTTTTATTTCTCATTTTCCAAAAGACATTTATTTCAGCACTTACTCATATGTGTTAACTGCATACACCTTACCTGTTTAGTGCACCTCATCTTGTTTATTATGCAAAGACGCTCTTGAAGCACCAAACCAAAGAGCCCTCCCCCTCTCCTTCTACCCCTCTCCCTACATGGGCACACAGGTGCTCTCTCTGGAATGAATAAATAAATCTTCTTAAAAATGTAGTACATATATATATACATAATGGAGTGTTATTCAGCTATGAGAAAGGAAGACATTCTGTCGTTTGTGACAACATGGATGGACCTCCAGCATGGTATGCTAAGTGACAGATGTCAGATAAAGACAAGCACT
>JAQQSY010003690.1:0-12792 GCA_028646535.1 Procyon lotor
TCTCATTTCAGGGACACTCACTTAAGCCACACTTTTTGATATCCCAATAATTACGGTTTTAGCAGAAGAGCTCTTCCAGTCCTCACCAGAATCCAGCAAGGCACAAAACATATGGGCTGCCCTTATGGGCACAACAGTCCTCCGATGACTAAGGCTCCGTTGCTGAGTCAGGTCAGCATGGCTGGCTCCTTCTTGCCTCTGGGTACTCTCCCCCCAAGGGGGCCACTTAGCTCATCTGCACAGAAGCTCCCGCCACGTTGTCCTGCGCGTAGCCAGTCATGTCCAGAGACATCAGGCTGGAGCGGCATATAGGAAAGCTATCCCACAGGGTCACAGAAGATGTGACAGGGCACAAGCCTCTGGGTAGGGAGCCAACACACAAAGGAGGGTCATCATTCTCATGTTTATTTGCTTCATCCGGCCTGCCATACCTATCACCAGCAGAGAAGTGCTGAAGGCAATGTATTTCTGATTCCAAGGAAGTGGTGCACAGTTTTGAATCAGAAATTTAAAAGCATCCTTAACTTCCCTAAAAGCAAGGCTCAAGCTGAGATTTGGTTGGTGGGATGCTGCAGAGAAATTTCTACCTCTTCTGTGAGGTATTTCAAGTCCTACTGTCCCTCAGGCTCCCCTGCCCCCAGGAGCCACTCAGGAAACATTTGTTAAACCAAATGAAGTTCTTAAAAAAAAAAAAGGATTTTACTTATTTACTTGTCAGAGAGAGAGAGGACAAGCAGAGGGAGCAGCAGGCAGAGAGAGAAGCAGGCTCCCCGCTGAGCAGGGAGCCCGATGTGGGACTCTACCCCAGGACCCTGGGGTCATGACCTGAGCCGAAGGCACACTCTTCACCAACCGAGCCACCCCGTCACCCCTAACAAAATGAAGTTCTATTTCATTCCCCACAGTGGAAGAGGGAAAGGGATAAGGGAAATAAAAAATTTTATTTATTTTGTCCCATCTCAAGTCTTGAATCAAATCCACCATTCTCACAGCTACTAAAGACCAACGCTTCCGGGGGAATAGTTCTTCACATGCTGCTTAATACTGGGAGGGGGTAGGCACAGAGCAGCTTTTTAGGTGACCTGAAAAAACCCTAACTGAAAATGCTTTCTGTAGTTCTTAACACTTTGAGTTAATGATTAAAGTGGAAAACAAATGTTTTATATTTACCACTAAGTCTAGATTTTGAAAGTACCCCTAGCATTTATCTCACCTCCACAAGGTTAGTAAATCGCATTTTTTTTCCTTCCTATTTTAGAGGCAAGATACATGGGACCATTTACTTATTCATCCCTGCACTCTCTCTTTCACTCCTCTGTCCGTCCATCCATCCATCTGTCCTTTATTCCTTCCAGCTCAAACCTGAATTACATCCATCTTTTCACTTGTATATTGTAAAGAAGTACCACAATCACATGAGCAGGAGAAGGTAAAGGCTTACACTCTTCCTCCCTAGCTCATCCCTTATCACCTGCATTCAATCAGAGAAACAGACCACCAGAAAACAATGTAATAAGAGATTTGCTGTAAGGGACTGCTTTACTGTGCGGACTGGCTCGGCAGGTCCAAAAGGCCATAGGGCAGGCCGTCAGGAAGGTCAACTTGGAATGCTCAGGAACTGGAATTCTTCAGGGGAAGCCTCTGCTCTGCTCTCAAGGCCTTTCAGCTGATCGAATCAAGCCCATTCAGATTACCTATGATCATTTCACTCATTTCGAGTTAACCAATTGCGGAATTTAATCACAACTACAGAAGAGCTTCATACCACCACCAAATTAGTGTTTGGCGGAGTAACTGGGGACTATAGCCAAGCCAAGTTCACACAGTAAACTGACCATCACATTGTTCATAAGGCAGTTCTCCAAACTCACTAGTCTTGACTTCCTCAAACCCTTCACTGTACTCTTTACACCACTTTAGCCACTCAGAATTATAATCACATTTTGCAACACATCATTATTGGCGATTATTCGAACTTTAAGATCTGTGAATGTGAAATGTCTTTGATTGCATTTAACATTTCCCCCTCCCTCACGCCAATTGAGAGTGTTCTTCATGTCCGTCATATCCCAACCCTAGACCCTGCTGCGTGCCCCTTGTCCACCAACATGCATTCAGCCCAGATCACAATCCACCCGATGAACCATGCTGATAGCTCAAGCATCCCTTCTCTGACACGTCCTCCTGACTTAACTGAATTTTCAATCCCTGCTGTTGGGAAATCCTCATTTTTCTTGTTATCTCTCTCCATGTGTCTCTTTCTCTGTCTCTATCTGTCTGTCTGTATCGAGAGACAGACAGATATAAAGTTATTCAATGAGGTCAATGATTGATGCTACCATAAATTCACATTCTCTACCCTAGGCTAGACCCTCACTGCTGCTTGGATATCTACTTAGCTCCAGCTGATTCCTTCTGCCATCCCTCCAATATATTAAATATTTCCCATTTTTCAAGCCTCCACACTTCCCTTCTGTGCAGGTGACCTGGTGTCCAAAGGGCTAAAGATGCATACTGTTAACCTCCCCCACTCTCCCTTCCACTTCTAAATGTCTCTGTTTCCCCTGCTTCCTGCTCCTTCCCCCCATACAGAGATGATTCTTTCTTTCTGAGGCTAATTCTATTTGTATTAGCCATGCTAAGCCTCCTGATTCTTGATGAATCTTGTCTTTTATTTTATTAGCCCTTTCTCTTATATCCTTCAAGTTCTTTCCCTCTTCATTGCTTTTTTTTTTTACCCACCATTAAACACATGTGCAGACTTCTTCTATTCTAAAACAAAACTTAACAGAACAAAATCCCTCTCAAACCCCTACTTCTTCCTGAATGTACATTCTTCAATCATTTGCCTTCCTTTCTCTCCCAATGCCCTCAAAGAGCCCACTCTGTCCACTTTCATTCTGCCCTGGTTCCTGCTTTCTCACCAAAGAAATCACTATCTTGATGACCAGGGACTTACCAGTCAACCAAATCCAGTGACCTTTCTGCAGCATTTGATGGTTAAACAAACCTCTCAGTTTTCCAAGACCTGGGAATTTCTTAGTTGTCTTCTGCCTCTCTTGACTCCTCATCTATCCCTTACCAGCAGTTCCCCTTTGTTGCGTATTTATAGATTACATATCCCTACATCTTTCAACTGGTATTTATGCCCCGCCCCCAAAATTCACCGTGATACAGTAGAAGGATGTGAAGACATAGGAAAACCAAGGCATGTGGAACCAGAGAAAATACATTTAAAAATAATAATGGGGCCACTTTATGAAGAATGCAAAACTGGCTATGTTTACTATGAAACCACAAGTCTTCCAAGAAATAGATGCACTCTCCAGACCCAGGGGTAGGTCATTCACTGTCCTCTGCCACCAGGGATGCTTTTATGGAAAAAAATCAGAATCACTGAGCACATGATCTCATTTGATCATTATGGTAAACCGATTATCACTTCTGCACGCACAAAAGCTGTGCTGAGGGTAAGTTCCTTGATTAACTTGTGGTTTCAGTTATCTAGTGCTGCCTAACAAATCATTTTAAGCTTAGTGGTTTAAAACAACCAATTTATTATTTCAAATGACTGTGTGGATAGACTGAGGCTCAGCTGGACTGTTCCTTTTATGGCCTCACTAGGGATTTCTCATGAAGCTGCATCAGATGGTGACTGGGGATGGAAGGTCTTAGATGGCTCACTCACACGTCTGCCACCTGGCTGGGGACAGCTAAAAGGCTGGGCTCAGTTGGGAGGCTGAGACGGCAGTCTCTCTCCCTCCCCACATAGTCTTAGGGCCTCTCCCTATATGTACGGTCTCTTCAGCAGATTATTGGATTTCTTACATGGTGGCTCAGAGCTCCCCAAAGACTTAAGCCTTCTTAAGTCTTAAAACCCAAACTGGCAGAGTATCCCTTCTGTCATATTCTATTGGCTAGAGCAAATCCCAGCCCCAGACCCTGTTCAAGGGGAAGGGAAGCGTGGCCCATTACGGACTACCAATGTGAGCAACCACTGCACCTGCCTGAATGAGGAAGATGGGACTTGGACCCAGTTCTTTAACCCTAAGTTTTGGTGAATCTTATTCTTTTTCCATTGTCCATCCTTGTTATTCTCACCCTTAAATTCAGTTCTATCCCCAGCTCCTTTTTTCCCATTCTTCTTTAGTGACCTTATCCCATTTCAGGAATTCAGCAGATCACTTCCATGGGATAAACATCATACCTTGTTTCTTTACTTCTCCCATTTCCTACGGTCTGTGGGATTGAGAAGTCCAACTAGTCCCTTGGGCTGAACATGCCCAAGATAGGATCCATATTCTTCCTTTTGGTGCTTGCTGACCTCCTGTGTTCCCTATATTTGATTCTGGAATTGGCTCCTACTAATCATGAAATCATTAACTAAGCACCTTTGATGCTGCCCTCTCCCACCACTCACACGTAATCAAGGTCCAAATGCTCTTCATCTGACCTTCTCCTCCTCTCACGGACCTTTCAGTCCATGTGTTTCTCATTATTCCCACTCTATTCCCAAGCTTCAGAAATCTTTTCCTAGACTATTTTAAAAGTTAAAATTTTAAGCACAATAAATGGTTTAAAACTAGAATGGAAAAGTCAGTCAAAACCCAGCAACACCACTACTCTCACAGAAATACAATCTTAATTTGGTTCATTTTTCAAATGCATTTTTTAGAGAATTATAATTATATATCTTATTGACTATTTCCTTCACTCATATTATCTTTCAATTTTGCACATAGTCTTCATAGCCATAAAATTTTAATGACTACACAACTTTCCACCCTATGAACGTTTCCTAATTTACTTAACAATTTCTTTATTGTTGGATCTTGTTCTCAGTACTACCTTATTTTTTTTTTTTTTTTTTTTTTTTGCTATTGTAACTTACTTGGTGATGGGTGAACAACTTCATTTATGTAGCTTTTTAATGTTTGAGGTTATTGCCTATATATGCAAAACTAGTATTACTGGGTTTAATGATATGAATACTTTTACAGTTTTTGACACATTGTCAATTACTTTCCAAACCAGTTGAACGATCCTATATAAACTTTTGTATATAATATATGAATATGCAGTTTCCTATGCCCTCAATTGAAACTAAATATTATCATCAAAATTTTGCTAATTTAATTTGCAAAAAGTGATATCATTATTTCAGTTTGAATTTCCTTGAGTGATAGTAAAACTGGCTTTTTTGTTATGTTTGTTTACTAAATTATGGCTTTTTCATTTAGGAATTGTAAGTCCTAATGTTAATACTGTGTTGTCTTTTGTCAGCTATTCTTTGATATCTTACTATATTTCTTATCAATTTTGGTACTTTATACAATGGCCCTTGATACAATAACTATATAACATTTTGTTATATTTGCTGTAAACATTTTTGCCTCCTTTTTTTTTTTTGGTAGTCTCTTTCCTCTTCAATCACCTAAACACCTTTTAATAAGATTTTTTTTTAAGTCACAGCTCTGAATGTGACAATCTCCTAAAATCAAACCAAACCAACCAACCAACAACAAAGGTCAGTAGTTCCTTATTCTCTATTATAGCAGTTCTCGTTTCTTGCCACATAGAACATCTGTGACAGATGGTAGTCACAGGCTCAACACACCATCACTGCACATGCAGGGTTACGTACAACTTTTTACACATTTGTTATAGTTTCACCTTTTTTCCATCACGTTTTAAAAAATCATATCAAGAGTCTATTTGTCTTCTGAGATTGTCTATTTTTTCATTTGTTACAAGCATATTTTCTTTTACCTGATTAAGCATACTTATAATTGCTACTTTAATGTTCTTTTCTGACAATTCTAATAGCTCTACATTTTCTTGGCGATGGCCTCTGTTGACTGTTATCTCCCTTAGGAATGGGTCACATTTTCCTGGTTATTCATATATCAAGTAACTTTCGACTAGGTCTTCGACATGTTAATACTGTGTTGTGAAGACTCTCAATTCTCTTATATCCCTCCTAAAAGTATTCTCTCTTTTTTTAATCTTTAGAAAGCAATGAACTTGGTTAGACTCAAAATGCAAAACGCAAACTCTCCTGCTCTGGGGGAGGCTCTGTATGTGTGGGTCAGCAGGCTGCCAGAGTCTGGGGCAGTTTACACGCAGAATCTAACATTCCTCTCCCTGGGTCTCTCATTTCTGGAGTTTCCCTTCATCACTTTCCAGCAGTCCGAGTTGCTCACAGATCCTTTCTTGAATTCCTCTTGCCAGAGAGACCCAGGCCTTCACCTGAAGCTTCAACCCTTCATCACCCTTAGGGCAAAACTGATGCTGGTCACCAGCAGTCATGTCTTCCAAGTTTTGACTCCCTTTTGGCTTTTCTTCACTCTCCAGAGCGCTCAAAGAGACTTTTTTTGTTGTTATTCAGACTTTATAGTTGTTATCTGTCGGGGTGTCAGGTAAATTTCCAATTTCCAATTTCTAATTCACTCTATCATCCTGGAAGCAAAACTCTTTCAGAACATGTAATTGTTAGGTGCAGTAGAAGGCTCATAGAAACATAAACAGTGCTTGTTTGAAGTGAGCACAGAGGCATTTTAATTTGGGGAATCACTATTTCACTCATAACTTTTTCTTTAATTATGGCCGTAGAAGTACAAGAAGTTACAAATATGCTAGCATTTCTATCAATCACCTATACATACATTTTCAGTGAACATACAGAGCTTTTATAACTCTTGTTCTGTTTGTTCTGATTATATCCTCTGAAATATAACATGCTTCTGTTAAATATACATTAATTTGTATTAATATTTAATACATGTGAATATATTTAATATTTTTTGTATTTTGAAAATATTGACATAAACCAGTCCCTTATAGCTTGCTTGCCATTTATACTACAGGGGCTCTACCCCTCGCACCTCATCACCATCAGAGCTATTTCATAAATATTCTCATGTAGATTTCCAGTAATTCTTGTTTCCTTTCTCCAGAGCAAGCAAATTCTAAGTAAACTGGTTTATTCTGACTCCCATAAATATTTTGCCCCCACCTCACAACTACCTTACAATATTGTTGATATATTCCTAAGTTTTGTCTTTGTTTGTTGGTTGTTTTTTTGGGGGGGAGGTTTGAACTCCTATACTAAAATGTACTTTATAAGTGCCATGAGAAACAGTAGGTTCCAATGGGAAGCTAGAAACAATGCTCATTAACAGACTTCTCTATACATTTCCAAAGGCAGGTGGGGACCTTTTTATGCTGGTCTGGTCAATGTCAGTGGAATCTTAGTGCCTCCAGGGGATAGGAGAATCCAGTTCTTTCTTGATTAAACATTGTAAGAACATTGGCAGTATCACTGGTATCTTATGTTCTGATATGAACATAAAAACTCTGATAAGGGGCGCCTGGGTGGCTCAGTTGGTTGGGCAGCTGCCTTCGGCCCAGGTCATGATCCTGGAGTCCCAGGATCGAGTCCCACATCGGGCTCCCAGCTCCACGGGGAGTCTGCTTCTCTCTCTGACCTTCGCTCCTCTCATCCTCTCACTTTCTCTCTCTCAAATAAGTAAATAAATAAATAAATAATCTTTAAAAAAAAAAAAAAACTCTGATAAGAACATAAGAACTTTGATAAGAACACAAATACTTTGACTGTATCACTTGCTTCCTCCATCTCATACATTGGCCACTTGGTAAAATGAGCCTTGCTGCAGGTCCTAGGAGAGCAGTACTGTCTAACTTCAGACCTTTCATGGGCCATTTTCACCGTTGAGTTTTCCATATAGAGAAGATAGAGTGCATACACCTTTTATAGGCAAGCAATATTCACCCCACTGGGACTGCTTCAATCAACCATCTGCAACCATAAGAATCATAGCCCCTAATATATAATACTTGTGTTTGTGAATGTCCATGTGGATCTACCTCTGAAAAGTAAATATGCACATATGCTTAGTGCATATTCTCAGCTCAGCCTCTACTCCACAAAGCTGATCAACTTGCTGTTCTGTAACCACATGCATTGGGTCTCACTATTGACTCTTCGCTTGGTCACCTCACAAACTTTCTTCCACTTTTACCATCACACCAGCCACACACTTCAACCCACATCTGAAGATTGATCCCCTTTAAATAGCTTCCCCAGCAGCTTCCTCTTGCTTTTACTATTTCAGAAGATTACTAAGTTAATGCTACATTATTTTGTACCTGTTTTTATCTAACTTGCTAGTTTTTACCCAGTTCCCTAGCTAAACAAGATTATTACAAATATGACTACTATTGCTCCTATAATCTCTCAGGTGAGACTGAAATTCATTTTAATACCCTAGATTGGTAGATTGAAAAAAGAGATTAAAAGTATTTTTTATAGCTAATACTATTGCACTGTGGAAAAATTATAAAAAAAAATAGAAAACAGGGGCGCCTAGGTGGCTTAGTCATTAAGCGTCTGCCTTCGGCTCAGGTCATGGTCCCAGGGTCCTGGGATCGAGCCCCGCATCGGGCTCTTTGCTCAGCAGGGAGCCTGCTTCTCCCACTACCATTCCCTCTGCTTGTGTTCCCTCTCCAGCTGTGTTTCTCTCTGTCAAATAAATAAAAAAAATTTTTTAAAAATTAAAAAAAATAGAAAACAATAAAATATTCATAATTCCACCTACCAGCAACAGTAGCTGTTAGCATGCTGGATAGATCCTCCAAGAGATTATTCTATATAACTGTACAGACAAATACGGAGATGGACACAGACCTAAATACAGACACAGATAGAGATATATAACAAAAGTGTACAGCTTGTACTCTAGTGAGCTTTGAAAAAAATGACTAGATTAGGAATGGTTAGATAGATCATTGCATGGGGAAAATGTGACTTGAATGCTTTACCTTAACAATGTACTTTACCAGTTTTTAGGTTAACTTCCAAAAGAATATTTTTCTTTATCTGAAAGAGTGGAAAGGGATATTGCCAATTCATAGAATATAAAGACACCTTCCTGGACATGAGGGAGGTTAAATACGAACCTAGGTTCCTGAGGGATGTTACGTAATCCCTTCTAGAAATCTTAATAGAAACTGTAATAACACTACATAGACCCTAATACATAGGGAACAACAGCTATGAGACCTTCTCTGAAGACAAGAGTAAAATGGTAAAACAACTCTCCAGGTTGCCACATAACATTCTGCTTCTACCCATGTGGCAAAGTGGGCAGTCATGAGTCACGAAACGCGGTTTCAACTCTGGTATTAACAACCTCCGGGACCAGGGATGTCACTTTACCTGTGTGAGTGGTAACAACTAGTTTCACAATAAAGATGCTGTAGAGAAGATCACTGGTAAGAGGATGTAGCACATCAGCCATGGGCATGACTCCTTTGCTTCTGGGTAAGAAGAGACTAGCTTCTTGTTGGTTTCTATACTTCCTTGTGAGACTTTATAAATAGAAACTACTCTTTAAAAAAATAAAAAGTCAGTACGACTTAAGAGCTATCAGCTTCTTACAGATTGGCAATGATTTTCTCACAAAATAAAAGCACACACCTCCACCTCACATTCTTATACTCATGCAAAGCTTTTGGTATGATCATATGCCATTTGCTGGGTTTAGCTGGACCCGAAAATACAACAGAGGGTGAGAACAAGCAATTTCAGAGCTTTTGAAACCCAGACAGTAGGGAAAAATAATGCAAACTTAGAAAAATCAGGGACAAATAAATCTAAGCAATGTCTGCTCTGTACTGTCTCCTTGTGGTAGAACGCTATCCGGGGGGTGGGGGGGGGCAGTCTTCATCACACAGAGCAGTCATCCCAATATTAAGAGAGATCATCAGTCCCACACATAAAGGCAAACATACTCTTTTATAACCTGGCATTCTTTGGCTAGCATTAGCATTGTAACATATTTATTCTGATAAAGTTTTAATTTTTATAGCCATCTGGGCAGGACAGAGAAATGAGAGGAAAGAAGAAAATGGGAAGATGAAGAATAAACTATATCCAGGCATGTTCTATCAAACGTGAGAGCTTGAGCATCAGTTTTCTTAACTATAAAACACAGAGAGTAATTCTTGGTGAGGTATCATGATGTTCAAATTATACAACTGACCTGAAAGACCTGATAAATTGGAAAATACTATATTATTAAAAGGTATTGTATTATTACAAAAGATAAAAATCCCTTTTTCTGTATACTGGGTATGCATGATGTCCTCTACTAGCAAAAATTTCCCAGAGCACCTGTACATAGCTAGTTTATTGTACTTTCTACAGTTTACCACCAATTGAGACTTCTTCTTGTCTGGGATCCAGAATATTCATCCATTGCCTACTTGGTATGTCTGCCAGAATATCTCCAAGCCACCACAAACTCTACAGGTCCAAAGGTAAATCTCATGGAGATTACAGTCTACTGGAGGAGACTGCTTCATGTAAGTGACTTTAAAACCATAATCATGAAAGGGCTCCGAAGTAGGAGTTTATGATGTTTCATGTGTGTCTGGTGGGGTGGGATTTTCCCTAGTCAGGTTTGTCAGGGAAGAGGAAATGACACCTGAGATAACCAGGTGGAGAGTTGAGGGAAGAAGTTCCAGGCAGAGATTGTAGCGAGCACTAATACCTAGGGCAGGGGGGAGTATGACAAATTCAAGAAACTGAGATAAGCCAGTTTGCTTAGAGTAGAGCAAGCCTGGTGAGGCTGGATTGGAGGCTGGTGGCTGGATGGTGAAGCCTCAGTGTGTGTCTGTCTGTCTTTTCCTTCCTTCCTCCCTCCCTCCCTCCCTCCCTTCCTTCCTTCCTTCCTTGAGTGTGTGTGAACAGGAGCCGGGGATTAGAAGGGGGTGGGGAGAGGGACAGAAAAAGAAAGAATTTCCAGCAGGTTCTCCTACCTGCCACCCACACCAGTGTAGAGCCTGATGCAGAGCTCCATCCCACAACCCTCAAAAATAAGGTCAAATATAATAAATGTATATGTGAGTTTAAAATGTTTAAGATAATTTAATTAATTGAACTCTCTGGGACTAACTGTGTAGGGCAGTTTAATTTATATCATTCGAGATTTTCAAACATTACAAAAGGAAAACAAAGAAAGAAAAAGTGAAAGTGGTTGTTCTTAACCAACTTTACAAATAACAAGATTTGAAGAATAACAAAAACCCAAGGAGGGGCGCCTGGGTGGCTCAGTGGTTAAGCGTCTGCCTTCGGGGACCTGGGATCAAGCCCCACATCAGGCTCTCTGCTCTGCAGGAAGCCTGCTTCTCCCGCTACCATTCCCTCTGCTTGTGTTCCCTCTCTCGCTGTGTTTCTCTCTGTCAAATAAATAAAATCTTAAAAAAAAAACAAAAAAACCCAAGGAGAAAGTCTGTTTTTAACTTGACAAATTTAACAAACTGAGTATTACTTTAAAACAAAGCGACCGGTAAGTAGTCTTTTCCACACTAAAAAGTTTGCCAAACAAACAAAACAAACAAAAATAAAAACAAAAAACCTTCACAATGAATTTAAGAATCTGGAACTCTCAATGCAATTATTGGTGACCCGCCATGACACCCCAGGCTTCTCAGACTTCTTGACATGTGTACACTACTGGGTCCTTCCTGAATTTATGCTGCTTATATTTGAATCAAGAATGAGGTGGGGGAAAGAGTCTAGAAACTTGTCTATAAATACTTTTCAAGCCATGCTAGCCAAATCATTCTCTGGCTGGACTAAAGTCAAGACCTGAAATGTGTTCTCTGAAAGTTCATTCATTTCTCTGCTTTTGTGATTTTCCTCCATACCTCAGTAAGAATGACAGCCTTGTCATGTCTGAACGAAGGGGGAATAAAACGCTTCAATGTCAATCAGGTTGAACAGGTGAGCTGGATATGGAGGCAACAGGTTGAACTAGTTCAGGGCTCAGAAAGACCCACAGAGCCAAGGGGACACAGCCTGGGACCTGAAGAGGGGAAGAGTTACCGGTACAGTTGACTGCTGGGGCGGAATTTACGTGTGTCATCCCCTTCCATGACATGCTGGGAGGAAAGGGGGAGGCTAGATGAAGAAGTGAGACGCTAGGCAGAGAGGGAAGACCCTCCAGACCCCAAGGAACAACTGGTCTCCACCAGAGTAACTCCGGGGGAGACACTAAGTGAGGGCGGTGTGGAGGGGGCCAGTTTGGCAGCCAGGAACAGTAGATCATGAGCAACTATTTCCAGAGTCCAGTGGCCTGTGGGATGGAAGTTTCCAATGTCATGTTGGATCAGACCGAAGATAGGACTAGAGCCAAATCAGGGAGCAAAGCTAGAAGTAGGCTTCTTTTCTTTGATCCACCAATCATCTTCAAAAAATTGGCAATGAAGAAGTCAAACTCTCTCTCTTCGCAGACAACATAATACTTTACATGGAAAACCCAAAGACTCCACCCCCAAACTACTAAAACTCATACACCAATTCAGTAATGTGTCAGGATACAAAATCAATGCACAGAAATCAGTTGCTTTCCTATACACTAATAATGAAACTGTGGAAAGAGAAATTAGGGAATCTATTCCATTTACGATAGTGCCAAAAACCGTAAGATACCTGGGAATAAACCTAACCAAAGAGGGGAAGGATTTGTACTCGAAGAACTACAGAATGCTCATGAAAGAAACTGAAGACACAAAAAGGTGGAAAAGCATTCCGTGCTCTTAGATCAGAAGAATAAACAGTGTTAAAATGTCTATACTGCCCAGAGCAATCTATACTTTCAATGCAATCCCGATCAAAATTCCACTGGATTTTTTCAAAGGCCTGGAACAAACAATCCTAAAATTTGTATGGAACCAAAAAAGACCCCAAATTGCTAAGCAAATGCT
>JAQQSY010003691.1:0-12791 GCA_028646535.1 Procyon lotor
GCCGAAGCAGGAGGTGAGCAGTCGGGGCAGGGCCATGGGCGGGCGAGGTGGGGCAGAGGACAGCTCTCTAACCCGGCCGTGCTCTGTCCCCGAAGTCCCCCAGATGGTGCCCCTTGCGCTCTGGCGAGGGCCGAGATGTGAGACGCACAGCTGCCCGGGCTGCTCGCAGGTGGGCCGGGTCAGAGGAGGCGCAGAAAGCAGTGTCCGCCCACCGGGGCCCATAGCTGGGAACTGCTCCTCCAAAAGCAGTGGTCCGGATGCCCTGCTCACAGGGCCAGCTTCGAGGGCTGGGGACGGACCCGTTAGGCAGCCCCTCTTGTGCCCCGCTGGCTTCCCCGCGGCTGCCACAGGGGACACACTGAGGGACGGTGGCTGGGAATCCTGCCCTGTGCGGGTTCATCAGACCCGGCGAACCCATCCCCTGGAGCGGGATGGAACCCTGCCGCCGCTGCGGCGCCCCGGGTGAGGGCTCGGGGCTGGACTCCATGGCCGTCGCGTCTCCAGTCTCCAGCCAGAGGGTTCGGAGGAATCTGAAGATGGGCCAGTGCCCTCTCCTGACCTTTTCCAAAACAGCCTCATCACCCCCACTTCTAGCCTGGGAGCCCGCTCAGTGAGACCGTCGTGCCTGTTACAGAAAGTGGAGAGTGGCTCGGCCGGAGAAGGTCAGACGCCTCCCGGCCGCAGTTCTGGGTTGTTTCCTGACACTTTTGGGAAGCATGCACTTGTCATGAGGCTTGGACCTTACCCACAAGTGGCCCTAATTTGAGTGCCGGAGGCGGCAGGAAGCGGGGCCCCACGGACGCGGTGCAGAGGGCCTGGGAAGGCTGGGGCGCTGTGGGTGTGGTGGGCGCGGCTCTCTGGGTGCTGGCGCGCGGCGGGAAGGGCACTTCCTCCCCCTCCGGTCCTCGCGCGAATGCGGGCGGCCTGTGACCCTCAGTCTGCTCCCCTCCGAAGACCAGCGGTGTGATCCCAGACGTCCCCGGGAGAGTGTGGGACCTCCCACACCCTCTGCGTGTTTGAGCCCGCCTGTATCTGTAGATAGGAAAATTTCTGTTGGATTTCCCGTAAAACTCAACGAACTGACCGTTTTAATTGTACCCAGTGTCCCCAGTCTTGGAAAGTGAACATGAGGAGGGGGTCTGGTGAAGGGAGCCGGGGAAAGGGACCAAGTCCTGGCCTGGGACAGGTCCTCCCTCTCTTTGCCCCATGACCTCCAGCAGACGAAGAACAAAGGCCACATCTTGTCTGTCACACATGAGAACAGTTCTCCAAAGCTGCCGGCACCTGGAGAAGGTACATTTAGGGTGCATCGTGGGGGGGCTTGGCTGGCTCAGTTGGGTGTCTGCCTGTGGCTCAGGTCATGATCCCGGGGTCCTGGGAAGGAGCCCTGCGTCAGGCTCCCTGCTTCTCCCTCTTCCCCTCCCCTCCCCCTCGTGTGGGCGCGCTCGCTCGCTCTCTCTCTCTGTCAAAAATAAATAAGGAAAATCTTTTAAAAAATAAGAAAGGATGCGTTGTAGGGCTCTATTTCCTGTTGATTCTGGGTTTGCATCCCCAGCATCAGAATTGAAGAAAAAGACACCTTCGTGATTCTTATAGATTTTTTTTGTTTTATTTATTTTCTCAAATACATAATTTACATACCATAGAAGTCACCCTTTGTACAGTACAGTGACCTCACTGTATTCACAGAGTTGTACAGCCCTGACCACTGTTTAATTCTGGAAGCCTCATTAGCAGTCTCTCCTGACTGCCCTTCCCACAAACCTCCAGCGACCACTGATCTACTTTTCTGTTTCTGGATTTGCCTATTTTAGACATTTTGTATAAATTTTATGCGATATGTAACCTATGTCTGGCTTTTTTCATTCATTGTGAAGTTCTCAGGGTGCATCCACGAGTGGTGTGCGTCAGTACTTCGTCCTTTTCGTGGCTGGAAATATCCCATTGTGTGTACACACCACATTATGTTTTTTCCATTCATCAGCTGGCGAACTCTTAGGTTGTGTCCACTGTGGGGCTATTACAAATGACGCCGCTATGAACATGCATGTGCATGATGGATTGTGGGGGTCTGTGTTACCATTTGTCCCAGGCATTCCCCCAGGAGTGGAATTTTACTGGGTCATACAACCACTTCATGTTTAGCTTTTCAAGGAACTGCAAAACCGGTTTCCAGAGTGGCTGCCCCAAATCACAATCCCATCAGCAACATACGAAGGTTCTAATTTCTCAGCATCTTCACCAACGCTTGTCAGTGCCTTTTATTAGAGCCATCCTGTGGGCGTGAAGTGGCACCTCATTGTGCTTTCAATTTGCATTTCCCTAATGACTACTGATGTTGAAGATCTTCACGTGTGCTTGTTTGTCCTTTGTATATCTTTTTTTGGGGAAAATACCAGTGCATACTCTTTGCCCATTTTTAATTGGGTTGCTGTTTTATTATTGAGTTTTAACTGTTCCTTATATCTTCTGGGTACAAGTCATTCTGGATATGAGTATCTTGTTGAATATGTGATTTATAAATCTCTTCTCGTGTGGGTTGACTTTTCACTTTGATGGTGTCCCTTGAAACACTAAATTTTAGATCTTGATGAGGTGAAGTTCATTTTTTCCTTTCTTCATTGTGCTTTTAGTGGCATATCTAAGAAACCATTGCCTAACTCAAAGTGATGAAGATGTGTTTTTGTCTAAGTATTTTATAGTTTTAGCTTTTACATTTAGATTTTTTATCTACTTTGGTTAATTTTTGTATGATGTGAGATAGGATCCAACTTTTTTCTTCTGCACGTTGATATCCAGTTGTCCCAGCACTGTGTACTGAAAAGACTATTCTTTCTCCCATTGTATTTTCTTGGTAACCTGGTCAAAAAGGTGAATTTCTAAACCATTCTACTCCATTGTCTATCCTCATGCCAGCATCTGTTGATTTGAAGATGCAGTGGTTATTTTTTTATTCTACCGATATGCTGTTACCATAATTGATTTTCAGATGTTAGACCAGCCTTGCATTCTTGGGATAAATTGCTTGGTCGATCATGCTGTATACTCCTTTTTGCTGGAGGTAGCTTGCTAATATTATGTTTAGGATTTATGGGTTTGGTTTAGAAGGAATCTTAATGTGTTTTCTTTTCTGTGATGTCTTTGTTTGGGGTATCAGAGTAATACTGGTTTCACAGAATGATTTAGGAAGTGTTTCCTTCTTTTAAAAAAAAAAAAAAGCTGGTATAGGATCGGTGCTAATTCTACTACAATCATTTATAAAGTTTATCAGTGAAAGCATCTGGACCTGGGCTTTTCTGTGTTGGACATGCTTTGATTGTTAATTCACCCTCTTGTTTTACCTCTGTACAGATCTTCTGTTTCTTCTTGAGTCAGCTTCAATACTTTGTTTCTTTGTAGGAATTGTAAATTTCATCCAGGTTATGTAAAGTCTCATACACATGTTCACAGTCCTTATTTCTCTAAGGTCAGTAGTAGTTTTCCCCTCTTCCATTCATAATCTTAGTATTTCAGACTTCCCTCTTTTTTTTCATTCCCCATTCGGCTAGATTTGCCTGTTTTGTTACTTTTCAAAGAGTCACCTTTTGGGGTTTTTTTTTTTTCTTTATTATTTTTCTGTCCTCTTTTTCATTTATTTATATTCTAATCTTTATTACTTCCCTCCCTTTACTTACTTTGGGTGTATTTTGTTCTTCCTTTTCTAATTTCTCAAGGTAGAAAGTTAGGTTATTTGATTTGAGATCTTTTTAATATGGTCGCTTACAACTATACATGTCTCTCCAAGCATGCTTTATTTGCATCCCATAAGTTTTGAAATGTTGTGAAAAAGAGTGAACATAACGTAACATAACATAACATAACATAACATAACATAACATAACATAACATAACATAACATACTATCCTTGGGAAGGGCTGGCTGCAAGATTGGCCCCTCGCCTTCATTTGGAAACCTAGATTTGGGGGAGTTCCCACCATTTCCCAAACTGAAGAGTTATGCCTGCACTGTACAAACAAGATGGCTTATGCTTCCCTTTCTGGGATGTAGAATTTGGATATGCCCGTGTGCCTACCCTAGCAGATACCCTGGGCTCAAGTGTCTAATGAGGTGCTCGGGGCAGCACTTGACACATCTGCTTATACTTTGTTGCTGGAGGGATCAAATTCGTCCTGTGTGACTCTGCTGGGAGAGGACCTTTGGAAGCTTGCGACCCGTCTGCCCTGATATTTACCCCTACACCTTTTCCCTTGCTGCTTTTGCTTGGTATCCTTTTGATTATATAATATGTCATAGCCATGAAAAACCTGTATGCTGAGTGCAAGGAGTCTTCCTGGTGAATTACCAAACCTGAAGGTTTGGGGACCCTGATACACGTGGTTTTATTTTCATTCCTCTCAAAGTATTTTTAAATTTCTCCTGTGTTTTTTCCCTGTGTCCTTTTGGTCTTTTAGGACTGTGTTCCTTGATTTACATATACTTGTGAATATCCCAAATTTCCTTATATTATTATTTCAAATTTAATTACACTGTGGTTGATAAGTGTTCTTCAGTCTCGTCATTGTATAATTTCAGTCCTTGGCAAATTTTAATGAGACTTCGTGGCCTAAACTATGATCTATCCTGAAGAAATCTCATGTGTGTATGAGAGGCACATGTATTTCTCTGCTGCTGGGTGGATTATTCTGTTAGGTCTGGTCCATTTGTAGTCTTGTTTCTTTCTTTGCTTTGCTTTTTTTTTTTTTTTAAGATTTTATTTATTTAACAGAGAGAGAACAAGCAGGGGGAGCAGCAGAGGAGGAGGAAGAAACAGGTTCCCCACTGAGCAGGGAGCCTGATGCGGGGCTTGATCCCAGGGTCCTGGGACCATGACCTGAGCCGAAGGCAGAGGCTTAACCAGCTGAGCCCCCAGGTGCCCCCGGTTTCCTTCTGTTACTTTCTTGTTGGTCTTCTACTTGTCCTGTGCGTTACTTGCAGTGAGATGGTGAGGTCTGCAAGCACCGGTGTTGAATTGTCTGTCTCCCCCCTCGGTTCTCTCAGGTCTGGCTTTATCAATTTGGGGCTTGTTGTTACACATGTGTTTTCATTCTCATTACGTCCTCCTGATGGATTAATCCTTTCATCGTTACGAAATGTGATTCTTTCTCCGTAGTAGCTGTTATTATCTTAAAGTCGGTTTTGTCTGGAATCAGTATAGCCACTCCAGTCCTCTTGGTTGCTTTTTCACGTATATGTTGTCTGACCTTTTGCTTTCAGCCTGTTTACATCTTTGAATCTAAAGTGTATTTCTTGGGGCGCCTGGGGGGCTCAGTCGTCAAGCCTCTGCCTTCGGCTCAGGTCAGATCCCAGGGTCCTGGGATGGAGCCCCGCATCGGGCTCCCTGCTCCGCGGGAAGCCTGCTTCTCCCGCTACCATTCCCTCTGCTTGTGTTCCCTCTCTTGCTGCCTTTCTTTCTGTCGGATAAATAAATAAAATCTTAAAGAATATTTCTTGTAGACAGCATAAAGTTGGATCACATTTTTTAATTAGTTCTGCCCATTCTGTCTTTTGACTAGATTGTTTAATCATTTACATTTAATGTAATTATTGATAAGGTAAGATTTATATCTGCCACTTTGCTATTTGTTTTCTACATGGCATATCTTTTTCTCCCTCTCTTCCTGCATTACTGGTTTTCCATGTTTAATAGGTATTTTCTAGTGTACCATTTTAATTTCCTTATCATTGCATTTGCTATATATTTTTTGACTTTTTTTCTTGGGAATTACAATTACCATCTTTACTTATAAAATCTATTTTGGATCAATACCGACTTATTCCAATGGTATACAAAGACTTTGCTCCTGGGTTGGTTTGTACCCTTCTGCTTCGTCTGTGCTATTATTGTCACAGAAGTGAAATCCGTGTGCATTATAAGTCTGTGAGCTCTATAACTATTGTTTTACACACTTGTCTTTTCAATCTGATTGGAGCCAAAAAAGGTAAAGACGAAAAATATATTCATGCTGGGTTTGGGGTTTTTTTTTTAAGTGTGTTGTTTCCTTTACCAGTACACTTAATTTTTTTCAGTGTATTTGAATTATTGTCTAGTTAGTGTCCCTTCATAGACTCCCTTTATAAGATTTATTGTAGGGAAGTTCTGCTAGTGACAAATTCTCTGTTTTTGTTTAGCTAGAAATGTTTTAATTTTTTTCTTAATTTTTGAAAGAAATTTTTGTTAGATATCTGCTTCTTGGTTGACAGTCTTTATTTCAGCACTGTGAATATGTCATCTCACTGCCTTCTGGTCTTTGTGGTTTCTGATGAGAAATAGGCTGTTAATCTTTTGGGAGGCCCTTCGTGAATGACAAGTCATTTTTCTCTTGCTGTTTCAAGATGCTTTGGCTTTTGGCTGTTTATTACGTGTCATGGAGTGGATCTGAGTTCATCCTGCTTGGATTTCACAGAGGTTTTTTGATGTATAGATCATGTCTTTTTTCAAATTTGTGAAGTCTTTGGCCACAATCTCTTTAGATACCTTCCTACCCCTTTCTCCCTTCTCTCTCCAGAGCTCTCATTATGCATATATTAGTACACTTGACAGTATCCCACAGGCCTTTGAGGTGCTGTTCATTGTCCTCTGAACTCTTTTCTCTCTGCTCTTCAGATTTGATGATTTCTATTGATATGCGTTCAAGTTTATTGATTCCTCTGCCATGTCAGATCTGCTCTTGAGACTACTAGTGAATTTTTTTGTTCTAGTTATATTTTTGACTTTCAGAGTTGGTCTTTAGTTCTTTTTTGCAATTTTTTTAAACTAATAGTCTGTGTTCGATGAGACATTGTTTCATTCTTTGGTTCTTGGAAGATATTTAAAATAACTGATTTAAAACAATTTCTAGTACATTCAATGACTTGATTCTTTTCAGGAACAGTTTCTGTTGGTTGTTGCTTCTTTTCTTTGTATAGGGTGGCACTTTCTTGTTTCTTTGCATGTCTTACAATATGTTGTTGAATGATGGGTATTTAAAATAATATAATATGGCAAAAAAATAAATAAAATAATCTAATATAGCGTCTAATAAAATAGGATTATTTTATTAAAATAAAATAATCTAATATATGTCTAATATTTAATCTAATATAAATAAAATAATCTAATATAGCGTCTAACATATAGGAAATTAGGTCCTTGCCTCCCCTCCCCCAGGTTCGTGGTTGCTGTTTGTTATTATTGCATTTTGTATGTATTGACTTGTCTGACATAATTCTGTGTTCTTTGTTGTTTGTGGCCCCTGAAGTTTCCACCTGGTTGGTTTAGTGATCGGCTGATGATTGGACCGAGATTCCTATGAACGCCTCGAGCAGGAAGTGTCCAGGTCTTGGAGACGGGCACCGTGTGCATGTTGGGGCGTGCCTTCATTCAGCGCTTTGCCGGTCAGTTGGCAGCCTTGCCTTAGCCTTCCCTTCCTTCCTGCTCAGAGCCTCGGGGTCAGCCAGAGATGAGAGCTGGGGCCTTCTCAGGTCTTCCCTCAGTGTGCACACAGTCCTGCACATGCACACTCTGCGTTCACACTGTGCGCACATGCGCACATTCTAGATTCCTAAGAACACGTCGGGAGCCTTTTATAGCCCTCTATGGGCATCTCACACTCCAGTTTCTCCTTTTAAGTTTTTTGGCCTGTTCCTTATTTGTACCAGCTACTGTCACTGCCTTGGGTCACTTTGATGCTAAACAGTTGCCACTGATTGTTTTCTACAAACACCCTATGGACAAAGCTGCTTACAGTGAGGGGTTGCCAAGTCAGGTCTCATAAAGACAAGGCCCGTGAATCGGGGTTTCCTCGGTCCTTGATCCTCCAGGTTGCTGCCAGACAGGTCAGATAATGGCACATTTCTAAGGAAAGAGCTTTGGGTAGGTTACAGACACAATGGCGGTCAGGTCATGGCTACCCTGACTTTGAAGGAGCTGGGGAAAGCGGACTGGGGATACAGCAATTTAAAATGCCACAGAGCTTGATGTTCTTACTGAGATGCAGCTATGTTTCTGGAATAAATGTTCGTCAGATTATTGCAAGCTTTTGGTTAAAAATTTTTTGGTTAAACAGTACTGCTTATGCAGAGAAGCTGATTTTTGGAGATTCTCACTGCACCGTTCCCACTGACATGATGCCCACACAGATGATTCTAATGCAACCATGCATATCATAGATGTTGATAAATAAGGTGTGTAGCCATCTGACTTTTAGTACATCAAAACTGATGTTTATTGAATAATAATAATGATAATAGTATATTAATCATTAATACTAGGAATATATTAATCATAATGTTTGTTATTGTTATTATGGCCCTCAATATCAAGTATACCTTACTTCCCAAATGTTAAGTTTATTTGCAGTGAAAGAGGTATAGGGTTCACTGCCGTGTTGTCTTTTAAACGTGTGCTCTGAGGATAGGCCCTGGGAAACAAAACTTTGCTGTTCCAGCTGCGGCGGCCCCTGCCTGGTCGTGAGGTTGGCTTGGTCTGTGGGGGATCTGCGTTCACTCCACTACCAGTGGCGAAGCTAACAGCCATAAATCAATGCAAATCAATGCACAGATGCAGAATTCAAGTAGTAAAAATCAAGACGTAATTATTGAAATCCTGGCACTTGTGTGTTTTGTGTTTTAGGAGGAGTTTAAACTTTCCTTCCATGCTATTCATCTTCCACTGTTGGACGTTAAAAGTATGATGACAAAACAGTTTATTAATTTGAACTTGTCAGATCTTGGACAGGATTTCAAGTATAGTAAGAGTTCACTAGAGAGGGAATCCAACAAAGAGTCCTTTTCTTTTCTTTTTATTTTTAAAAAAAGTCCCTTTCTAAAACAAATCAAAAAGTAAAATGAAAATAACCAAGATACAGTTTGATGGTTTATGATTTCTAACACATGCCAGGGAACCAGTCACACCCTTATAGACTACTAGAATGTCTGCTGGGCCCTTGGTTAGGTTTCTGAAGAATTTTCCGGTCAAGGGTCATTGACAACAGCAGGTCGGCGCTGTGAACTCCCAGAGCTGCTCCAACACAGCGGCCTTGTTGCTCTGGCCGATTACCGGTCTGCTCCTCTCGGGCCCGTGTGGATGTTACAAAGGCCGCTTCTGCCGCACAGGCTCTCTATTCATGTAATAATTACAGCATATTTGTCTTGAGTATTTCGCAAGTGTTCTCTTTGGATAATACTGGCAGGATTAAGTAATAGTTTCTCGCTAACATTATTGCTCAAGCACATCAAACACAACAGGCTGAAGTTTGCTGGATTATGCGTACGTCTTTGGCTCCTAGCATCTCTGGTTTTTTTTGCTTTGCTTTTCTTACGTATAAAATAATCTTATTGTGGGGCTGTGGCTATTGTTTCTAACGCAAATGCCAGGAATCACTTAGCGGAATATTTTATTTCCATTTTAATGAGTGGTTCTCGTAATGATCAAGAGTAACACAGTCGAGTCAGCCGCAGCACTGGGCCAGGAACCAGGGACTTCAAAGACCGTTCTTTTTAGGGCTCTGAAGGAACTGAAATCCCTACTTCTATTTCTCCACATTATCCAACGTAATTATCGGCAATGAGTGCCTGTTGGCAGGGAGCGCCCGTCCCCTGCTTCCAGTCCCGCCTCGGAAAAGGTCAACCAGAGGCAGGACCGCCGGGCTGGGCTCCCCAACGCGCGCTCCAGAGCCCGTTACGCAACCTCGCACTCCCCGACTCACGGCCGCTTGCACAACACGCTTCTCATTACCCCAGATGCGGGCGTCCTGGGAACGATTAACTTTGTGACATAACTCTCAGCACACAGATAGGAAAGATTCAGACTGAGCTTCACAATAATGTGCTTCAGAAATAACCAAATGTGTTACGGCATCTTAATGTGTACGCGATTAACAACTGCTTTAAAGCCACGGAGCGAAACGGAGAAAACTGTGTGAGAGGTTTTTGTTTTGGGGGCTTTGTTTTTTTGGGTTTTGTTTTTGTTTTTGTTTTGAGGAGCAGGAGTTTCCTGAGATTGACTTGTGCGTGAACACTCTTCTACCATATTTTAATTTTACCTTTACGTACTCTCATTTGCCATGAAAAATGGGGATCGATTTTACAGTGGTCCGTCTCGTGACCTAAACAGTGACGAGACCATTGCTCCCATGAAGCACTGTTTGGGACACAGACATGGAACTCTCCCGTGCCCGTGCGGGGTGGGCAGGGAGTGTGACAGCTGTGGCTGATGGCACGGGACTCGAAAGGTGAAACACAGTTCTGCCTCCTGTTAAATGTTTTCACATCTTCCCAGTTGAGCACAGTCGGAAATGCTTGGTGTCATAGGACTTTGGCCGAGAGCGGCAGGAAATCAGCGGGGGGAGCCTGGGCAAGAGCGAGCTCCGGGGGGTCCCCCGCAGGGCCTGCAGGCGGGACAGGGAAGCCGCGTTCTCGGACTCTGGGCCGCAGGGACGCACTCCGTGTCTTGTCACTTGTTCTCTGGCGTGCACCCTCAACCTCGGGGACGGGGCTTGTCGACGGCTTCCCCAGTGGCAGCTCCCAGCTGCCTGGCTCACCACCGGGGAGGAAGGAGGATCCTTTTCCTTCGGCTCCAGCTCAGAACGTGCCCCAGAGAGGGCTCGGTGGGGCTCAAGTCGACACATGCCCTCCCCGTGGCTGTGGGAGTGGGCTCTATGATTGGAGGGCGACTTTCCCAACAGAAGGGAGGGCAGCTGTCCTGGCCCCCAAAATCATGGCAGCCGCGATGGCCAAGGTTAGGTTTCTTTTAGTACTTGTTTCCCCAAGAAGGACTGTATTCAGGAGGAGAGACAGAGGTGTGTGTATATGTGTGAGCGAGCGTGATTTCCTTTTGGGAATTATTTGAGAAAACCTCCAGAGAGGCCAGAAGTAGTGACCATTGGGGGCCTCCCTTGCTGTGCCCCGCGTGGGGCACGTGGTCTCCGTGGCCCGACAGCACCCTCGAGGTGGGCCCGTTCAGCCACTGCCTCGTGGCCACCGTCCCCGAATCCTGCCTGGTCCTTCCCCGAGGCCGAGGGTCTCCCTGGGACAGGCTTACTGTCTTGGTGGTAGTGTCTTAAGTGCCTGTCACCGAGCACCTGCCTCTCCAGTTTCCCTTGCAAAGGTTCCTTGGACTCCGGGGGAGAAAAGCGGTATTTAGATCTAGGTTATCGGAGAGGGTGGAGTGAGCTAAGTTTAGGGAAGGCTAAAAATAGCAGAGCCCCGGGACGGGTCCAGCCTGTGGGCTGGGGGCAGCCGCCCAGGGCCCCTGGGCCTCCCAGGCCACCACATGCGAGTGCTGGTTCCAGAAGGCGCTGGGCAGCCCGTTACTCATATGTCAGGTCCCCTCTGTGTGGAGGTACGTCACGCACAGACTGCATTTCCATAGAAGAGTGTGAGTCACCAGCCCGAGGGGTGGGGGGGGAGCTCTGAGCTTCGAGAAGGAACGGGCTGCGGAGGGAGGGAGCGAGCGGCTGTCAGACACCGGAAAGCAGGGGAAGGGGCCCCTCAGAGCTTTCTGCGCGGCTTTCTGTTTCCATAGGTTGGTTTTTATCTCAGCAACCGAGATAAGGTTGGATGGCCTTTTTATAAGAAATCTATTTAAATACGAGGGATTATTTGAGTTTCCTTTGTAAAAGCCAAGGGCATTTTTTTTTTGACGTGCTCAGTTTATAAATAAAATGTGTGCTAACTTGGATGGGCACTCCCAGGGCTCACGGCCCGTGTCGCCCATGAGAAGGAGCGCCCCCTCCCCCCGGGGCAAGCTGCCCCTTTGTTCTGGTCCCTGGGGACAGCCGGGACAGCCGGGCGTGCCCAGCCCGGACCCGCGAGCGGGGCTCGCTGCCCGGAACACATGGTGATTCTCAAACCCAGTGCTATTCTGGTGCACTGACTTAGGAAAAGGATCTAAAAATAGACTTGAATGAGCATAACCTGCAAAAATAAGTCGTCAGCTTCTTTTTACTCCTGCTGGGCTGAAAACAAAGCTGTCAGCAATTTCTGGGAGTTGAGGAATCTGTGTGCTTTCTTATTTTAGAGAAAGCTTTTCAGTCCGGCTGTAACTGAGTCCCTTTAACTCTCTCGGTGTCAACACATTCCCATCTGTTGTTGTAGAGCCTCAATGCTGAGGACGGTCAGGCTGGCGGGGGCTGGGGGGCTGCCGCCGGGGGCCAGGGGCACGGCAGGGGGCATTGGTCCCTCCGGGGAAGACAAGGCCCCACGTGGGGGAGGGGGCGTCTGGCTGGCGGGGCTCCCTCCCTCTGACACCTGTTGTGACCCGGGCTGGGCTTTGGGGAGCACACGACCTTCTTTCCCTGGTACCTCCTGCCATCAGGACATCTGGGAAATGACGTGCATGCCAAGGGCGGGTGGACCCCAGAGCGGTCGGGGCAGCTGGACTCGTTGCCTGGGGACAGTACGTCCCCGGGCAGTGCCCAGGCTCGGCCCCTGGAGCCCCCTGGAGGCTCTGTGTGGGACCAGGGGCAGCTAAGCCCCGAGCAAGCACAGGGTCCCTGCCAGGCCCCGGCACCAAGCGGGATAGGCCCCGGCCAGCGCAGCAGAGAGGGGCCCTCCGAGGGCCGCCGCCTGTTCCCGAGCGCGCCCCCGAGCAAGCCCCCACTCCGGCTGCTCACCCACGGGGTTTGGTTCTGCTCGGAAACTGAGTCCCCTCAGGTTCCCCTGTGCCGAACCCGCACACGCCTTCCGGGGACAGTGGAAGCAGCGCCGGGGCCCAGCTCACGCGAGCACGGACCACACGCCACACATATGCCACAGCCCCACACGCATGCAC
>JAQQSY010003692.1:0-12791 GCA_028646535.1 Procyon lotor
AGCCCCACATTGGGCTCTCTGCTCAGCAGGGAGCCTACTTTCCCCTCTCTCTGCCTGCCTCTCTGCCTACTTGTGATCTCTTTTTGTCAAATAAATAAATAAATAAAGTCTTTAAAAAAAAAGAAATCTGTTGTGTTTCCATGTACTAATAATAAACTAGCAAGAAGAAAAATTAAGAAAACAATTGTATTTACAATTGCATCAAAAAGAATAAAATATTGGGATGAGCCCTGGTGTTATAAGCAACTAATGAATCATTGAACATTACAACAAAAACTTATGATGTACTATATGCTAGCTAACTAAACATAATAAAAAAATAAATAAACAGTGAAAAAAAAAAGGATAAAATATCTAGGAATAAACTTAACCAAGGAGGTAAAATATCTGTACTCTGTAAACTATAAGACATTGAAGAAAGAAATTGAAGATGCACAAATAAGTACAAAGATATATCATGCTCATGGATTGGAAGAATTCATATTGCTAAAATGTCCATACTACCCAGAGCAATGTGCAGATTTAATGCAATCCTATCAAAATATCAGTAGTATTTTTCACAGATATAGGAAAAATGTTAAAATTTATATAGAGTCACAAGGACCCTGAATAACTGAAGTAATACTGAGAAAGAAGGACAAAACTAGAGGTATCACAATTCCAGATTTCAAACTATACTACCAAGCTATAATAATCAGAACAGTGTGGTACTAATACAAAAATAGACACATAGATCAATGGAAGAGAATAGTAAGACCAGAAATAAACACACACTTATATGGTCAATTAATCTACAACAAAGGATGAAATAATATAAGGGGAAAAGACAGTCTTTTCCATAAACGGTGCTGGGAAAACTAGACAGTTACATGCAAAAGAATGAATCTGACAACTTTTTTTACACCATACACAAAATAAACTAAAAATGGATTACAGACCTAAATGTGGGATCTGAAACCATCAAACTCCTAAAGTAAGACATAGGCAGTAATCTCTTGGACACTGGCCCTAGCAATATTTTTCTGGAAATGCTGGTTATATCTCCCCAGGATAGAGAAACAAAAGCAAAAATAAATAATTGCAAGTATGTCAAATTAAAAAGCCTTGCACAGCAAAGGAAATCATCAACAAAATGAAAAGGCAACCTGCTGAATGGGAAAATATATCTGCAAATGATATATCTGATAAGGCGTTAATACCTAAATTATGTAAAGAACTCATACAGTTCAGCACCAAAGCAAACCAATAGGTAATCTGATTAAAAATGAGCAGAGAACCTGAATGGACATAATACACACAATTGGTCAACAGACATGAAAAGATGCTCAACAGCAGTAATCATCAGGGAAACAGAAATCAAAACCACCATGAGATATCATGTTACACAAGTCATAATAGCTAGCATCGTGAAGATAAAAAATAATGTGTTGGTAGGGTGTGGAGAAATTGGAACCCTCCTTGTGCACTGCTGGGGGGAAAGAAAACTGGTGCATCTACTATGGAAAACAGTATGGAGGTTCCTCAAAAAAATAAAATATCATATGACTCAATAATTCCATTTTTGAGCAGTTACCTAAAGAAAATGAGAACACTAATTTGAAAAGATATATGCACCCCTGTATTTACTGAAACACTTATATTAGCCTGGATTTGGAAGCAACGTAAGTGTCCATCAATAAGTCATTGTGGAATATTACTCAACTGTAAAAAAAAAAATAAAAAAGAATGAAATTTTGCCTTTTGTGGCAACATGGATGGATGCTGAGGCTATTATGCTAAGTGAAATAAGTGAGACAGAGAAAGCTAAATACCATAAGATGGCACTTTTATGTGGAATTTAAAATACAAAACAAACCAACACAGAATCAGATTAATGAATATAGAGAACAGACTGATGGTTGTCAGAGGGGAGGAGATGAGGGAATAGGCAAAATAGGTGGAGGGGATTCAGAGATACAGTCTTTCAGTCATAAAATAAGTCACAGGGATGAAAAGTACAATGTAGATAATATAGCCAGTAATATGGTAACAATTTTGGTGATGGATGATAACTACATTTGTTGTGGTAAGCATTTTGTAATGTATGTAATTGTCAAATCACTATATTGTACATCTGAAGCTAATACATGGCAACTATACTTCAATGTAAAAAAAAACTAAAAAATTGAACACATGGATTCCAAGGATACATGATCTAGTGGACTCCTTAGTTTGAAATGGATTGTCGAATTTTCTAGTTGGATATTTTCTAGATTGGATAAAAAATTTTCTAGATTGGATAAAAAAATAAATAGTTCAGCAGCTGTGGTGCAAAGAATTGAAGCTATAGTGACAAAATGGTGTCCATAGGTGACTTGACTAAGTGAGTGTGGACAATTGTCTATTCATTTATACATTTTCCTGCTAGACTTCCTTAAGTCAGAAATCCTACTTTTCTCTTTGTCTCTATGTCTTTGGGGAAGGGAGGTGCTCAGTGTTTGTTGTATATATTACTGATGGGGTGACTGAATGAAGAAGTTGAAGCTCAAGATCAAAGGTGTCATTGGGCAGGAGTGGGCCAATCATGATTTTATGATTCCCATACATGTATAAAAGTCTCAGTGACCAGCAAACTTCAGACGTTGGGCAGACATAGAGAAGATGGGTCAGAGAGCAGATCTGTAATAATACTTATGGGGCCAGTTGACTTCAGTTCAACCTGAGAAATCTGATTACTGGTTTGATTTGATTTGAAATTTGATTACTTCAAATTGAAAACTTTGATTACTGATCTTCAGTTACTTACACTGACAGTTTTTCAGCTGCCCTCTGAAAATTACTGTGAATAAATAACCTCTCAGTTATCTTCCTCTAACTAGATTTTCTCATTTAACTCTTTTCTCTGGCCACAACAATTTAAATACTTACATACACTATATTTTATTGGAAGCCAATATCTGTGAATGAATTAAATAGTTTATTCTTTGCTAAAACAATGTGAAATAAAATGTTTCAATCCTACAAATGGTGAGCCATGGGATAGGAAGTTGAGTTTTCCTCTTGACAATGAAACTTAGTTTATTATTTCCTTAAACTTCTGCTTATAAACATTTTACTCATGTTTGGCTCAAGAAAGGATAAATTGCACTAAGTAATAGGGAGAATTTTGGAGTCCGAAGAGTAGTCAAGATCAATGTAACAAAACTAGGCATTTAAAGATAACTCTAAGCAAATAAATCAACATCAAATTGAATAGTAATTTACGTAGGATCTCTGGGCAATGGGGAATAGACCTTTATCTTTAAGATATAATATAAATAAAATCATTATTTTTATTATAACTTAAAGATTGAATAAAAGAAAAAGAAACCACAAAGTCAAAGGAAATAGAGTGAAAGGAAGCCTCCAGTATTTCTATTTTCTAGGCAAAGAGCACATACAAATGTAGCTGAGTCATGGTCAACAGCATGGTTCCTATGGGGACACACCTGGAGCCCAACTTGGATCTGCCACTTAGTAGCTGTCCCTCAGTTTTTTCAGCTTGGAAATGAGGCTGCTAATGGTGTTTACAGGATGTTGTGAGGATTAAATGTGTCAATGCTTACAAAGTGCAGGGAACAGTGGCCAGCACATGGTATGTATTATGGAAGCACAAGCCAATGGCTATAGATGGAGCTCTGCACAGACGGCTCTTGACTAAGATCTGCTGTATTGACAGGGCTAAGGAACTGCAGCACGGAACACAAGCCCAAGGTCTTGGTCATCTTTGTGCAGCCCAGCCATAGCATGCCTAGGATGTATAAGTGAGCATGAAGGGATTTTGCGGTAGTGCTTTTTTTATTTATTTGTTTTACAATTTTATCTATTTGACAAACAGAGAAATAGAGAGAGAGAGAGCACAAGCCAAAGGAGAGGCAGGGAGAGAAACAGACTCTTTGCTGAGCCAGGAGCCCTACCAGGACCCTGGGATCATGACTAGAGACAAGGGCAGAAGCTTAACCGACTGAGCCACCCAGGCACCCCTAGGGTCGTGCTTTAAAGGATTAGATTTCCTGTGCAAATGTACTACTACCTATTCTCACCAGTTTCCTTGCCCTTCTGCTCTTGTCTCCATTTCTTCATCTCTGTTATTTTGGCTCTTTCTGCAGTTTCATTGTTGTTTTACTACAACAGCACAGAACGTAAGAACTATTTATGAAATTCTGCTGCTAAAAACTCTCCAAATGGGATTTGAACTCTTTAGATATAAGATGCTCTAAAAACCTCATCAATAATTAAAAGATGACAGAGACAGTAAGAAGAGAAATACATAGAGGTGGTGTGCTTCCAAGATGACAGTAAGGAGTCCTGGATGTAATCCATTTCAGAGAGACAGGATTTGCCTAACTCTCATAAAAAATGCAACGCAATTCTAGACCGAGTGTGATTTCAAAGGCTGGCGCTTTTAAGATATGGCTTGTGAAAAGTTGGAGAGAGGAAGCTTTCTTCTTGCATTAATGTTGTCTGAGTATCAAAACACTTTAGAAACACAGAACTGAGTCATGAAAGAGTATCTGTCTATGTGCCTCGAAGCTGAAGGATATATGGCTGTGGTTGAAAGCAATTTACATAGGGTTTGTAAAAAAGAAAAGGATCCATTTGATAAAACTTGAATGCCGTTTCCTCCAACGACCCCATTTAAGGCATTCCTTCTGCTGAGGTCTGGGACAGGTACTGCCTAAAAGACTTGTGGCCAGTTAGAAAAATTCTTGATAATTACTTCATTTGTCTTTAGTCTGTTGAATAATGTAAAGCTCTGAACCTGTCTGGAATTATTTGTCCACCTTCTTACCTAGTATAAGAAACCTTTTGATCTTGTGAGTAGATAAATGAGACATTCAAAATGTCATCAGTATCTTCATTCTACTCGAGTTTGTTCAGAGTGTAAGATTAAAACACTGTAAGATAAACTGATTCTGCTCTAGTGATTCTCTTCAATCATGAAGTCAAAGCTGTTTGCCTCTTTTCTCTCTTCACAATTTCTTAATTCCTGACTATTTGGCCTGCCACATTTATATTTTGTCAACTCAATAAAATGCAAGAATCTTACTTGACATTTGTTGGTTTCCACTTTTTACTTTTCTGCTGATCTCATCTTTCCTAAGACTTCATTCGCTCTTTGCTTTCATTCACTTAATTAATTCCTTCATTCTTATATATTTAATCAATTCAACAAAAATCTGTTAAGGACTAACTCGGTGCCAGGCACTGCTCACTTCCAAGAATACTGCAGTAGGCAAAACAGATAAAATCCTGGCCCTCATGAAGTGTGCTTTCTGATGGTGGAAGATAGATAATAGAATAAATAAATAAAATGCATAGTGTATTGAAAGGTGGTAAATAATATGGGGAAAAAATGAAACAGGGAAGAAGGATAGGGAATGTTTCGGGGAGTGAGGAAATTGCAGTTTTAAGTATGGTTGCGTGGGAAAGAACTTACAATAAAAGTGACATTACGGGAGGCAAAGATGGTTGGGGGTGAATGTTTAAGGTGGGGGAAGGCTGGCTGGCATGTTTGAGGGATAGCGGAGAGGTCAGACCTGGGGACCCTGTGAAAAGAGTGGAGAGGAGTAGAGATGAGGTCAGAGAGGGAATGGGAGACCAGATGCTACAAGGATTGAGAGGTTATTGCATGGTCTTTGGATCTTACACAGACGAGGAGGCTGTTGAAGCCGCCTAATTGCATCATGATTTGACTTAAGTCTCTGAAGAACTTACGTCTGTTATGTTGAGAATGGACAGAATGGGAGCAAGAGCAGTGATGGGCAGACTGTGAGGAGACCATTGGAGTGCTTCACATAAGAGCTGATGGTGGCTTTAGACTGGAGGTGGTGGGAAATGGCTCAGATGAGGAAATAATTTGAAGGTGCGGTACACAGGATTGGCCAACAAAGAAATAGAGTAAAGGGTCACATTACACTTTTGGCCTAAGCTAGTGGAAGGATCTCGTTGCCCTTAACAGCTGGATTTGAGGGCAAGATCAGAAAGTTAGTTTTGACATGTGATGTTTGAGATGCCTGTTGGGCAAGGAAGTGGAGATGAGAGCTTTAATATACAGTTTTCCCCCTGGAAATGTGTTTTTTGCAAAACTAAGACAAGTTTGCTGATGAATGTAACAGAAAAAAAAATTTTTGCATAACTCACAGGCGTGCTTTTTTCCCCTTTCAAAGTTGACCCTCTTGGAAAATAAGCTCTGTTGCCAATCAGTCTGTGCTAAAGTTCTTTAGTACATTCTCATCACCCACCCACGTTCATAACAGCCCCACTCATGATAGCCAGAATGTAGAAGCAACCCACTGTTCAACAGATGAAAGGATAAACAAAATATGGTATCATGCAAACCATAGAATATTATTCAATTTTTAAGAAGAAGGAAAGTCTGACCTACACTCTAACATGAATGAACTTTGAGAATAGTATGCTTTGTGAAGAGGCAAATGCTGTTTTATTCCACATATGTAAGGTATCTAGAATAATCAGATTCATACAGACAGAAGATTCAGTGGATATAGAGCTTGGCTTTTGCAAAATGAAGAGAGTTCTGGAGGTTGGTTGCACAACAGTGTGAATGTACTTTGGACCACTGAAGTGTATTCTTTAAAAGAGTTAAGATGATACATTTTATATTATGTTAAAGATTTTTTTTTTTTTTTAAAATCACAAATCCTTGATGCTCCTGTTCTCTCCCACTGGTCCAGTCTGGGCACCTTCTTTCTTCCTTCATTCTCTTGAGTCCCCAGTGACACAAGACTGTCTCAGACTTCCTGTTTATGGCCTGAAAGTTTTGTGGGTAGAGAACAGGGAGACATCAAAGGGCAGGAGCCAACCTCAAGTTCAATGCCAGCTCTCACTGGTCCCAGCAAATTATCTGCTATTACCTAACACAGACTGATATAACCATCTGTGGGTTTAGAGTTCATATCATATTTCTAGGGTCCTTCTCCTTCCCTCAATCTTTGTACATCACACTTGGGCACCTTTCATTTCCAAAGCAAACCTTCCCTTGGGATATTCTAAACTCCCCTACCCTTACTTTGTAGACCGTGTCTTGAAGGCCTCACCATTTATATTCAAAGAGTCTATCAAGGTATTTTCCACATGAGTTATGAATTCCAAATGAATTATAAGTTCCAAATGAATTTCTAAATAAGAAGAATTATTACCCTTCCTTAGTATTCTGAATATGCTTCAGTAAGCTTTAGCATAAAGTAGTAATATTTTTTCTTCATACTACTCATGGTAAATGTTAAATCACACTATGCACCTTGTAGATTAAATATTGAGAAAGTCTTTTTAACACAAGTGTATATCAAATGCTACAGCTATAATTTTGTATTTATTGCTGTATGTATAGAAGAAAATGCATGAATATATCTGCTATGTGGAGAACAACCTTGTTGGGGCCTCAGATTCCACCAACAGCTAACAAAAAGGGAAAGATCTATGGCAGAGAATTTGGCCTTGAGGACCTGGGAGAAGGGATGAGTGGGATTATTAGCAGGAGGACAAATCTAGCTTGTGGTATATGGAGAAGGAAGGGATGCCCTGGTGAGTGAGGACTAGAGTTGTCATGATTTATTTATGGTGGGTTTTGGTTTTTTTGTATTGTTTGGTTTTTTGGCAGAAAAGTAGGAAACTTGTGGTAAGACATGGGGAAGGGAAGAAGTAAGAGGGATAGAGGAAAGAGAACGTGGCAGGGATCAGAGATGACATATGTAAAGAGGGAGGTAAGCAGTGGGTGCATAGGCAAAGAAAGGAAAAGAAAACCAGCCACAGGAAATAAAAGTGGAATAGCTCTGTGAGTCACTGGGCGGGAGCAGGCCTGGATGGACGGTGGAAGGCACAGGGCCCTGAGGAGGTGGAGCAACACAGTTAGATGGTCTCAATGGTCTTTAAAAGTTTCATTCGTGTGTGTGTGTGTGTGTGTGTGTGTGTGTGTGTGTGTGTGTGTGTGGTTTTGGAGAAGGAGACAAAAAATGGTCTTTGTGTCAGGATTGTAAGCCTAGGAGACCCAGGACCCCCGTCTGTGGTGACAGCCTCTTGGGCCAGTGGATTATAAGCCAAGAAGGCATAAGGCATGAATTCCACAAACGTAGAAGGTGCCCATTTGTATCAACTCTAAAGGTCTTTTTTGTTTGCTTTGAATTCTCATTTCTTTGTGAAAAGCAAAGAAGAAAAAAAGTGCCACTTTATAAGAAAAAAAACCACCTGGTGAGCAGAGAAAAAATATTCATGGATAAGTATAAAATGCAATCGTCTAGCTATGTGGTATGAGGTTTTAGCTGAGAGAGAGGTTTAATTATTTTTTCTGCTTCAGTATTATCTCAAGGGATAAGTCAGCAAGTATATATGCTCATCTAAATTTTAGGACCTCTGCTCATGTTCTTTATGATTCTCAGAGAAAAGAAAGTATTTGAGAGCTCCTTTCTTTAAATTAGTACTTACTGCAAAGTCAGAGAGTTTTGAGAAAATGCCTGTAGCTAAGATATGGACATTTAAAAAAAATAAAGTTTTGTCATTTTTGGCTGGGAAGGTGATAAAAAGTTAGTGAAAAATAGCACACTGTGACAATCAGGAATTGTGTAGCTTTTTAGATATGTTCTTTCTGAGTACATTCTGTATTGAGAATAATTTCACTGTGCAGATGCAATGGGTCTTTTCCTTGTCATGCTTGCTGAATTTTCTTATGACAAATGATAGGCAATCCAATGTCTCAAGGTCAGGGTGATCATTTTCCTCAGGGTGAATGTAAAGTCCCCAGCCAGAAATAAGGCCTCAGTCTTCCAGGGAAGCTACAATCTGTATGTTGGGACATGAGCCATTTTAGAGGGACTAATTTATTTTTCCTGAAAGACTAAAACATCTAGAAGAAAATCATAGTTACTTACCTATAAACATACTATCTGGAAATAGTCACTAGTAGTATTTTGGCATTTGTCTTCATAGTCTTTTCTTTTTTTCTTTTTTTTTTTTTAAGATTTTATTTATTTGACAGAGAGAAACACAGCGAGAGAGGGAACACAAGCAGAGGGAATGGTAGCAGGAGAAGCAGGCCTCCTGCCGAACAGGGAGCCCGATGTGGGGCTTGATCCCAGGACCCTGGGATCATGACCTGAGCCGAAGGCAGACGCTTAACGACTGAGCCACCCAGGCGCCCCTTCATAGTCTTTTCTTTATGCTTAAAAATATTCACATTTTCCCCCAAACCAGGTTTGTAGTGTATATTCATTTTTCTTTCTTTCTTTCTTTCTTTCTTTCTTTCTTTCTTTCTTTCTTTCTTTCTTTCTTTCTTTCTTTCTTAGATTTTATTTATTTATTTATTTGAGAGCAAGAGATCACACACTGGAGCGGGTGGGGGGAGATACATGGGGGGGCAGAAAGGGAGGCAGACGGAGAAGGAAAGAATCTCAAGCTGACTGCACTGAGCGTGGAACCCCATGTGGGGCTCTATCTCACAACTCTGAGATCATGACCTGAGCCAAAGTCAAGACTTGGAGACTTAATACATGGAACCCCGATGTGTATTCATTCTTGTATCCTGATCAATTATGTCTTTTATCATAAATACATTCAAAAGGCATATTTATTCCTGTGTATCATTTTTATGTCTGTGGAACATTCTATTATGAATGCATCATAACTTTTAAACTGATATTATGGCTCAATTATGAGAATGCTTCCCGTTGGTTGGTTTTATATATACTGCTGTGTTGGGCATAGTTGGGAATATATCTTTTATGCTACCTTAGGACTGTCTAATTAGGGTAAATTCCAAAAATTGGAATTTCTGTGTCAAGACAAGAATATATTTATGGCTTTTCACAAGCTTTACCAAATTTTCCTTAAAAGATGTATTTATACAAATGGTGGCAGGTATAGGAGGTCTTGACTAAAGGGTCAATTGAATACAAAATATCCTCTATTTTTGTTTGCAATTTCTTAAAGCTCAATTTTATTTTTTAATTTTTTTTAAAGATTTTATTTATTCCTCTGACAGAGAGAGAGACAGTGAGAGAGGGAACACAAGTAGGGAGAGTGGGAGAGGGAGAAGCAGGCTTCCCGCTGAGCAGGGAGCCTACTGTGGGGCTCCATCCCAGGACCCTGGGATCATGACCTGAGCTGAAGGCAGATGCTTAATGACCGAGGCCCCCATAAAATTTTCTTTGATAGTTTCTGAAGGATAATTTCTTTCTCCAATTTTGTTTACAAATTGTTGACTGCCTTTTTCTTTCTTCTAACTCAGACAGGAAAGATGCTACAGTACAGTATAGACAGGGAAGATGCTCTTTCTGATTCAGTGATGATGGATTATATTCCTTGTTCAATATATTTGTTACCCTCAGTACTGGGGCCTGTCCCTATACGTCCCTGCTCTGGTGGCCCTCTTTAAGGGGGGCATGTATTTCCCACCCTTCTATGTGAACCTTGCACATGTAACACTGTGGCCCATGCATGCTGAGAATTAATAAAAGTTGCGTAGTCTTATTTTTGATCCTTCTCTCCAGAGAATGGCATATTCCAGGTGGGACTCCTTTGTTTAACCTAACTCCCAGTGAAGGGACACACAGAACCAAGAGGCAGCTGACTTCCAGTCAACAGGTGCTGTGAATGAGAAATACACCCCTGTTGTTTTTAGCCATTTAGATTTTGTTAGCAAGACTAGTGAAAGTTGACTAATATAGACTCTGAGCTATGTCTCTGTATTTGGCCAGGTGTTTTGGTCTTCTCTTATGGAGGTGTTAGAGTTAGTTTCATAATCTACTGATTTTATTTTTTTTTTAAAGATTTTTTATTTATTTGACAGAGAAACACAGTGAGAGAGGGAACACAAGTAGAGGGAATGGTAGCGGGAGAAGCAGGCTCCCTGCTGAGCAAGGAGTCTGATTTGGGACTGGATCCCAGGACCCTGGGATCATGACCTGAGCCGAAGACAGACACTTAATGACTGAGCCACCCATATGCCCCTTTAATCTACTGGTTTTAAATATGAGTTGCAAGTTTCACTTTGGTGACTCCATAGCTTTCAATATATTTCTTATGAATATTACATATAAGACATTTATTTTGGCTGCAGCAGCTCAAAAGTTTAATGATTGTTTTTAATTCTATCATGCAACTGGGTTTGCGAGAGAATTAGCCCCTCATGGTCTGAGCTATCCATTGTGTGTAATAGATTTTTTATTTCCTATACATTTAGAATGGTATTAGCTCTATAGAGCCTCTGCGGGTATTGAGAAGATAGTCTCGTAAATAATTTTCTGTGTTCTTTGGTTGAGATGAAAAACCTTTGAGAAGTTATTGGTGGCCCCTGAGCAAAACCTCTATATTATTCTATAGTTCATATATTCATTTATTTTGGGCTTAAAGAATACAAGGAAGGACTCCAAACATATATAATCTGTTTCCTCAGCCAGGTAGGCTGGGGATAATAGGGTTGATAACATCTGCCATGAACTTCTTCGGCCTGGAAGAAGTCACTATATGTAGCAGTCAGAGGTCAGGCAGACATACTAGGGTTCACGTACCTTTACTTCAGACAATACACTAGTGTTCTTAATTGAGACATTAAACAACCTTTTTTTTTTTTTTTGCAAATGAAATGTATCTACTATGGCATAGCCTCAATAAAATTTTTGCACTGGTAATTTAAATGTACTTAAAAAAAGCACACCTCATCATCACAAGTGAGTGTGATTTATAGTCTCTCCATTCCCCTCAATGCCTTCTCATTTTCTCCAATTGTTGATAAGGCAACTTTTCATTGCTCTTCTGTCTTGTTTCTATCTCTTGCTATTATCTGTTTTGACATCTGTGGCTTAGAGCTCACAAAGATCTGCTTTTACTATGTCTGGATATTTATTCTACCAGAAGGCATTGGCTGTTCTCTTTCTCCAGGACATTCGTTTATGTCCTGTTGATAGCCTTCCACCTGCTGTGTTCCAGTATCATCGCTGCTACTTTTCTAAGTGAGAAATTTCCCCATACTCTTTCTTTACAGATCTGTTCTGACACTTAGCTCACCATTGTGCAAGTATTCTTACTTTGCTTTATTTTTCCAGTCTTAGTAAGGCAATATGTTTCCGGTGATTCTGCAATTCTCAACCGCATTCCTAAAAGCTTGGCATCTTTCATTATTAGAAGTCGAGTTACAAGACAGAGATAGAATCTAAGAAGAAGCCAATACAGCCCATTACTTAGGGCTCATCACTTCCTCCATATTCTATTAGTTAGACAAGTTAAATCCAGGGCACACTCCAAAGGAATACCCAAAGGTAAGGATCACTGAGGAGCATTTTAGAGGCTTCCTATCAGAGATTAGTCATTTGCAAACAGTAGAGAGCCACAGGAATTTAACTTAGGCCAAAAGGAAAATTTATGGTATCTTCCAGAAACCAAGCAGGGAATATACTTATTCCTGGTGAAAAACTTGTAAAAACAAAATAATTCAGTTCTCTCTTTCTGTGAATACACGTTTTTCTTATCTCTGCCTCTCTTTTGGTGTCTAGGTAGAAATGGATCTTCGAAATCCCAGCATATTTTTTCAACTTAATCTGGAACAGGGACCAACTTTAATTTCTTTGTTCAAAGCCAAATCCTTGGTAAAAAGGCCCTCATTAGCCCAGGTGAATCTTGTTCCAATCAACTCTGTTTGTGAGTCCGTGTGTGGGATGTGGCATTGGAAAGGGGAGATGGGAATGAGGTCACAGGACTTCCTCTCTGCTCCACAAAGGGTATGGATCCAAGCCTTTGAAAAGGGACCTTTCTTTTTTTTT
>JAQQSY010003693.1:0-12790 GCA_028646535.1 Procyon lotor
GTTTGGTGGAGGAAGAGTTGAAGAAACAGTTCTGATATATATGGATTTTTATTCACAGTTAATTTAATCTAACCTGAATTAGAAAGGTAATATAACTTCATTAAAACCAGATTACTGCTATCTACCTGATAAAAATGTGTTCCAGATTTCTATCAAATGGTATTCATGCATTTCAAATCTTTATGGGTGATACCACTGCAAAGGATAGTAAGGACTTCCAGTTAGGTACCTCTGATTCTTTTCAAATATAAAGCTTCAATTATATCCTACTGTGATAGCACTTGACTTTTTGGTTGTATGGGAATGGGCCAGGCCTCATAAAAATAAGTATTTATCTGTCATTTTTCTCCCAGGTTACCTCAAAATACAAAATACACAATAAATTGACATGCCCTAAGACAAAAAAAGATAGTCTACAACCACAAATCTAAACAAATGCTCTAGTTTATTTTTCTCAAAAGATATAACCATGGTAATCAACATGTCCATCATACACCAGCAAATAATATTGCTCTGTTTTGGATGTTTCCTGAAATATAGTTATCAGGAGTCAGAAGAAATGGTTACACAATTGAGTTGATCTCTTGCCCTAGAAGAGAGGTATATTTCTGATATTGTTAAAAATGAAATAATATTCCCTGCATATTTTGAGTTTATTTTCTAATATCAAAACAAAGTAATGATTCCCAATCTCATCTCATGATGAAAAAAACTCACATTCATCATATAATTTAAGTAATATGAAATATAAAATGTACTAGAAATATTAGGTATTATTCATACCATTCTTACATAGCTAAAGCAAATGTACTTAAAGAAAACCAGTATCGTGCAATTAAAGTATATGCAACCGTGAGAATAAATGAGTAGGGAAATGTTTGATTTCTGTATAGGGAGAATATTGGAGAAATAACAATATATTAATTACCTCCTATAATCAGATATTGTGATTGATAGATTTTAAAAATAGGGAGGTGGAAAAGGACTAGCTTTCAAATAGTCAATGTTATTTACTTACAATCAAGCCACTGTTTGCTTGCCTTTTTTCTCTGCCATGGATCCTTTTGTAGAAAATTCCGCCTGGATTAAACTGAGTACTCCAAATAATCATATCTCTTTGATAATATACATCCATCCCTGTTATCCTTGAATTATGTTCAATATGAGAAATTTGTTGATGATCGCCACTGTAGTTGAATGGATATATAAAACCCAGGATATCAGTGTCATTAGCAATGTAGAGAACTTGATCTTCAGAGCCTGGAGATTATTATAATAAAATACAAAAATAAAGTAAATTTCAACTAATGTAAAAGCAATAATTGTACTTTTAAATTATCTTGAATTATTATTCTTAACACAGTTTCTTACTCAATAAAAACCAAACAACTTTATATCATATTACAGTTTTCATGACTTATTTCTAACACACATTTACCTAAACGTTACTGAGAGTTACTGATGTAGGTTTTCCCAGGGCACAGCTTACCTTATGGCTAGAAATTAGGTATTTGTGGTAAATATCCTTTTCATAAAGAAGGATTTCTATTTGATAATTGCAATACATTATGTTCTAACGCTTTGATCCTCAATATTCAGATGCTATAATGTGTACTCATTAAGCCTTAAACATTCCTGAGCATTTAGTTTATGCATCCGAGTCATCATTTTCTTAGGTTAAGAAATGAAAATTAAGAGGGGAGAATCTTCTTCTAATAGTCATATATCTCAAATATTCTTCTAATTTTATCATAAAAAGATATCAGATTTACTACATTAAAATATCATGTCAATATTACTTAAGATTTTGCTAGTGGATCTGTGTAACCTGAAGTTTTGACACCTACAATACAACACTAATGTCATTTGCATATTGAGACAAGTAAAACCCTAAAGTGAATTGTGGATATATTAATTACACTATTAATGAAACCATAAAGATTGAATTATATATACACTGTCTGCAAATTAGAAAAAAACAGATTATGAATTCTAGTTCAGTCCTACAGGTTTAATGGTTCTCACTTGGTTATGTTTATCTACTCTATGGCAGGCACTATTCTAAAACTTCTATAATTTATCTCCTCTTACGGAAAGTAGGGATTCATAGTTCCATTTTACAGATGAGGAACTGAGGCTTAAAGAGTTTAGTAACTTCCCCAAGGCCACAGATCAGAAAGAGGCAAGGCTAGGATTCACATTCAAGTACATTTACCTCTCCAGCCCATCCTTAATCCACTACATCATGTTGTTTTTCACCTATAATAACTTATTAACATTGTCCAATCAAGCCTTGTAACTAACAATATTTGCTATAATATTACTTAGTAAAAATCAGAGCATGAAAATTCACACCTAAAAAAGTCCCAAATACCTGTTTTTTTAAGTTTTAAAAATGATATTTCTAAGTAAAGGAAGTCTGAATTAAAGCATGATTTTATTTTAAAACCTTTTAATTCTTACTCAAAATTCCATTCTTATAATGCTAACCTTTAACCCTTTAACCTGTTATTTTTATCCATTGGTATAGTAGTATTTTTCATATACACTGAGAGTAGGCCATAGAGAAAGATGCTTTATGTTCTATCTCACTGGCTTGTAAACTTTTCCCTCCTTCCGACAGATTTTTCAAACATGAAAGTGATTTTAACAGTAACCATGTATTTGACAATCATGTCTATAAACCATCCCAGACTAGATTAAGAATGATAAAAACCAACTTGGCAAATTAGCCAATATTAAAAAGAGATTTAGTTATATTTTCAGGCATGGAGCTATTGCTAAAACATAATAAGAAACACTGTTGTCCCCATACGATAGTTATAGCAATTATAATAGCATTTGAAATAATTGTTATAACCTTACCTTTTGCTATGCAGGTGCTATTCCTTTCCTGAAAATTCTGGTTACACACACATTTATACGACCCTTCCATATTTATACATTGGTGGGAACATGTGCCAAACACCAAACATTCATTAAGATCTAGAAGAGAAGAGCTCAAAATAGCATCATCATACTCTTAATTAGTGTTTCCATTCTTTCCACATTTAAAAAAAAAGACAAGGGGCGACTGGGTGGCTCAGTGGGTTGAAGCCTCTGCCCTCGGCTCAGGTCATATCTCAGGGTCCTGAGATCGAGCCCCGCATCAGGCTCTCTGCGCAGCAGCGAGCCTGCCTTTCCCTCTCTCTCTGCCTGCCTCTCTGCCTACTTGTGATCTCTCTCTCTCTCTCTCTCTCTCTCTCTGTCAAATAAATAAATAAAATATTTTTAAAAAATAAAAAAGACATTTATTTTTCTTCAACTTCTTATTTCTATTTCTTTTATTGTCTTTTTAAAACTCAAGTATATAATTTGCTGTGTCATATTTCCTAGTCATAACAATTTTTACAAGTTTCGCTGTAATAATTCATCAATTTTTGTACATTGCTTTTTAATCCACTTAACACACTGAAGTAGCCCTTTCAAACTTCCCTTGTATTTTCATTTACTCAAACACTTCTCGAGGTTTCCTTTTGAGACTGTTTCTGATTATCAATCTCCATACATTTGTACATATCTTATACTGTCCTATAATCAATCCCCTTGCCCGCTTTGACCCAGAGAATTTTTATTCATCTCTCAAGATCCATCTGAATGAAACCTTTCTTGTTCTCCACCAATGTACATCCATCCCACAGTTTCTTCACTGTTTGCTATCTGCGTGTTTCTCTCTTACAGCACTATATGTACCATATTTCATATATGTGGTCATATATTCATACCCCCTACTTGACTGTCAGCCCCTGGAGGGCATAAATTATTATTCATTTTTTTGCCTGCATGTTACACAATTTCTGGCAAAAAAAAAAAATGAAGATACAGATACACCTGTAACACACTTCTGGCTTCATATATACAAAGAGAAAATGTTACAAGAAGGGCTATATTGAAATAAACAAACAACAGCAACAAAACCCTGGATCTACAAATAAATGAATACATGTGCATCATAAGTAATAAATAAACAAATCACAAGCAATATTCTGTGGCTTAGCACATGCCTCTAATTTTAGTGTCTCATGCAGAGCCAACAATGATGTCAGGTCACCAATTTCTGGTGAATTACTACTTTCTCTGTTTACTTTCAGTCAGCTTAATTCTCCTGCTCTTTTTTTCATGTTGCCCTAAGTATGTAATAAATCTGTAAAATAAATCCTTCTTTTGGATTAAAAAATTTGAGGATAAGCACAGCAATAATAATTATCTTTCATTTAGCTCTCAACTGTGCTCCAAAACCTCAGTGGTAGAGATCAGGACTTTACCAGGGACACTTTCAGTGACAGAGGCAAGGCTCAAACTCAGGCTTTCTGATTCTTTTGTCTCTATTGTGATACTTTGCCCAAGTTGAACTTAGGCATTCATGATAATTCATTTCTGTGTTTGACTGAAATATAGGGCAAAGAGATAAAGAAAACTGTATCGTTAGTGAATACTATACCAGGGACAAAGTAAAATACATCTTATCAGCACCTGGCCATCAAAAAAGTATTACAATAAATGCATTTGATTGTTTGACAACTGTAACTTTGAAGAGCATGTTATTTGATTCCTTCATTTCCCTTTGATATGGAATCAAAATAAGCAAAAATCTACATGATTTGATAAAATTTCGGGTCCCTCACATGGCCCCATTTGGCCAGAATCATCATTTTCTCTTCATCTCCATACTAATGTCAGGGGGCCTAGCTCACTCATTGTAGAGTATGTGACTCTTGATCTCAGGGTCGTGTGTTTGAGACCCACCCACGTTGGGCAGAGAGATTAAATCTGGTGAACTTGCAGGATACAAGAAATCCAATATATAGAACTATGATCAGTTAGTTGCATTTATACATACATACACACACACACCACACACACACACACACACACACACACACACACACACACACACACTAATGTTGATACCTTAAACTTTTCTTAAGAAGAATCTCACACATGTCCAGTACATAGAACAGTGCCTGGCACACACAGCAACTGTTAATCCATTGCTACTTCTCTGCTGTTTTCTATAATTTGCCTTTCCCTTACATATTCTAATTAAAATATTTTGGCTCTAACGTCATAGTCATTTCTTAGTCTCTTTTTGAGTTATATACAGGAAAAGCACAAACACATTTGAATTCATTGAATTATAAATCAAAGTGATGTCTTTCCCTTCCTCCATACCAAACCAAATTGCTTTTCCTTATTATCAAAACTTCCTTTAATAAGGATACAAATTTTACTGGAGTGCAGAAGTTACTAATTTGCACAAAAAGAATACTGGGTTTGTTAAGTTTAAGCAACTTAAAATGAAGAGTGAAGTTGCAGCTTTTATTTGCCATAGAATATAATTAAAAATACAGAAAATCTTGAGAATTTTGAGTTTTAAGTTTAGTAAGTATATACAGAAAATATAGGCCACTATTCACAAATAAATGTTAGAAAATTAATGTTATTGAAATTAAAATTTTGAAGAGGTTGTGCATATTTATGTGTGTATTTATATATAATTGATAGAAAGCTTCTGAGGAAGAAAGAAATAATCTAGTCTTGAGAAATAATTCACTTTTTAAATTAAAATAGAGAAAACCTAGGAGTGCTTGGGTGGCTCGGTAGGTTGAGCATCTAACTCTTGATTCCGGCTCAGGTCATGATCTCAGGGTCCTGACGTTGGGCCTCATGCTCAGGAGAGAGTCTGCTTATCATTCTCTCTATAGCTCTCCCCGTGACCCTCCCCCTGCTCACTCTCTCTAAAATAAGTAAATAAATCTTTAAAAAATATATTTTAAAAAAATAGAGAAGGGTGTTAGTTTTCAATGTTCCCTGTTAATGGAGAAATAAAATGCCAAGAATAATTCAAACAAGTATATAATTCAAAATGTACGTAAATATGACATGGCCATACTTCTTTCCCTTTTGGGTGGATATAATTAATTCATTTCAATAATCTCATTTTGATTGACACAATGCAAAATCACTTTTTTTTTTATCCAAGAATAACATGGACAGTAGAGAAAGAAGCTGGTAGGTGAAAGCATTTTGCAACTTGAATTTACCCTAGATAAGCCAGACTTAAACAATTTAGGTTTGGGGCTAATCACAATAACATCAATATTAATGGAGAAACTGGCAGCAGGTACATATAAGTCTGTATTTCATGGCTCCCTAGTTAAAGCCTCAATGTATATTATATTTACCTATAATTTACTAGGAGATCCTGGCTATCCTACCATGCTCAATTTTTAAATGATCTCAAGTAAGTTGACAGAGATTTATTTAGATCCTGACTTTAAATTTTCGAAGGCACTCTCAATAATAGAAAGCACTGTTTGAGACATGGTGTTAGGACAAAAGCCCACAGTTCTCTAGAATTACCTATTGAAGTACTGCAAATGCCACAACTCAGGAGAAATGGGTCAAATCATAAACAATTCTTTCATGAAGTGCCTCTAATTCTCCAATAGTTCCTGAACCAGCAATTTTGTTATTTGCATTTCAAAACAGAGTTGTAACAGTACAATTGAAATTCCTGCAGGTCTGAATCTGCTATGGAAAAGGCTTTGTAGCCCCAGAAATGGTTAGCTTAGTCATACAAACAGGCTCTTGACCCCAGGGACTTTCACTCTTGTAGGTAAAATGGTATCCTATAGATACACGCCTATCTGATGAAAATCAGTTCGATGTCATCTCACAATTTAACAGCCTTGTGAGTCTTTTATAACCTAAAGATTTAAGAGCAAGCTGTTGAGGAAATGTACTATACCTTCACACTGTCTGTTTTTCATGTTTCTCTGGAATCCAGGCTTACAGCGACAAAAAACAGATGTTTTTATTTGATTACAATATGCATCATCTCCACATGGATTCACATTATCTTCACAGGTATATTCAGCGGTAGCTAGGATTTAAAAATACCATCAAAACTAATATAATTCTAATTTGGGAAGTGGGAGTTTACCTTTTTTCTTAATTTGAAATTATTATCCCATAGATAACTTTTTGAATTTATTAGATTATGACCTTCTTTCTATCTAAGTCATCATTTCTTATAAAGGTATAGAAGCAGATAAAAAACTGAGCTCATTTACACTGAATATATTTAGACCAAACTGTCAATAGCTGATATTTACAGCTGTATTGAAGTACACCACTTGTAGAAGGAAGTCAAGAGTCAATGTATCTAATGACAGGCTATCATTACAATGGTAAGATGTATGAGTATTACATCCTTCTCTAGGAACCAAAAGATTTCCTAGAAGCTACCTAGAGATGTGGGCATTAATTGCTAATCTATATTTAGTATTCAGGAATTCAATCAAGGGTACTACCATGTTACTCAAACAAAAAGGCTAAATCATCAGTTCTTAAACTTTTTTAGCCTGGAAATATCTATGAGGAGTAGTATGCTCCTGGGTAGTCATGGGCTGTTCCACAAATTAGGACAAACTATGTGTTATTTGCCATTCCCAGCACAGTAGTTGCAATTTCATAGCTTTATCTCCCATTCCAGAAAACATTTTAGGATGCAAATAAATGAGAGGGACATTGTTATAAAATAGATGTTGAATTAGCTGTTTTTTACTGACATATATCAAATTATTTTGAAATATGAAACTTTATCAGAATTGTAACAGTAATTAACTCCCACTGACTCTTGAATATTTTATAATTAATTAAGGTACACCAGTGGAATAATACCTCAGTTGAGGTATATGTGGCCATATTGTGAGGGGTAATGCTTCATCAACCTAGTGAGAAACAACTTGGATGCATAAATGAGAAAAAGTGGAAGATCCCATAATAGGAAGGATTTTATGCCTTTTATAAGCAATCTGACTTTAGAGTCGTAAGTTTGGTTATTTTTCTTAATATGAAAAATGAGATATCAAACATTAAACATGAAAATAACCAAGGTCTAATAACTTAAATATCATTACACTCAAACTGAATTAAACAATGATGTCTTCTTTAAGTATAACTCGGCAATGGATTAAAATCTTAAAACACTGAATAAATTACTAAGACCTTTATTTTTCAACTAAATACCATTGTTTGTAAGAATCAAAAATATTAAATTTATATTTTATGAAATAAAATATTAAGGGATATAGATCTCTTTGCTGGTTAACAAAGTCTGCAACTGGATATTGAGATCTCATATTCAGCTCTCACAAGGGTACTCACTGTGAAATCGACCTTTCCCACCTCATACTTCCCGATATTAATTTAAGTGGTGTTCTAAGGTTGCACTGGCAAGGGCTCACCAAAAAGAAAGTATACTTAAGCACGTCTTTGAAGAATGATATTTTCTCACACTGGTAGAGAAAATTTTAGTCCTGTTGAAGTAGAACTGAATTTGCAGGTTGCTTTCCTTTAACAGAAACTAAACTCACTTATTCTGCAGCCTTGTTCATCTGAACCATCTCCACAGTCATCAAGTTGATCACACTGGAGGTCCATGGGGATACATTTTTTATTGCTGCAAGTAAACTCATCTTTTTTACATGGTCTTGCTTTATATGGAAGCTTACCTATAGAGTCATTAAAATATGATTAGTGCTTCACAGAATCAAAACAAGTTTATTGAGTACATTAACACATTCAAGATTTTATTTCAACTATGAAAAACACGGCTCCACAATCCTTCATTTGAAGCTCTTGGGCCAATGAAAACATTTGGAAATTCTGGATTTTTAGAAAAATAACGGTGTACTTACTCTATAGTAAGTAACACTACATTTCCACACGAAAATGTTTGAATATTCATCCTAAATGAGACCTTGTTCTTAAAGTAATAAAAACTGCTTCAGACCAGTTCAAGTCAGGGTTTGTCACCAAATGATTTTGCCACATACATTAGTAAAACCTTTGGTTTTAAACGTTTTGTTAATTTCATGATTGTGAAGGAGTTGCATATCCAGACAGAAACTCTTTATTAACACTCTCCCCTCAAGGAGCTGTTTAACAGAGAACATTTTTAAACCACTATGTATTTTTTGTTATGGAGTATTTTCTGAAATAAACTGTGCATCATCAATGGAGATTTACAGACTAGTAGAGACTTTGGATAAAGCTGCACAGCTCTACTATTCAAATGAATGTTAGCAGATTATTTTTCATACCTTGTCAGAAGATCAAGTGTCTGAAAAAAATACCCTCAGACACGCTACATGGAAAATGCTTCTTTGTAATTCTTTGAGCCCCAAAACCACTGTATTATCTTGTAGCTGTCACTGAATGAATTATTTAACATTAAATGGATTTACCACCACAGTGATCTTCATCTGAGTTGTCCCCACAATCATCAATCCCATTGCACATTTGCTCAGGCTGCAGGCATATTCTGTTATTTCTGCATCTGTAAGGTCTTGTGGGTGGGCAAAGAAATTTGGCTGGAAAAAAAGTGAAAAGCAAAGCAGCTCTTTTCAGGACACGGACTTATGAGGAACCATCCCCTCCCTTTTTTTTTTTTTTTGTCTTCCTTTTTTTGCTTTGTTTTGTTTTATTTTGTGTTTTGCTTTTTTGTTTCCTTCTTTTCAAATCCATAATCTGGCTTTTCTGAATATCTTTTGTTGTGGAAATTGCCTTCATGTAGGTACTAGAAAATGTGTGATAATAGAAGCTATGATCCTAGTTATTTATATTAACTACAGAAAAGAAGGCACAGCTGAAATGAAACAAAGTAAGAAAAAGAGCCAAACTTCATGGTCTCATTTCCAGATGCCTTATCTTAGCTGACTTCACTTGGTGTACCAAATTAATTTATGCCTGCAGCTTATACAACATGGCAGGACACTCAGCTATTTGAAAGAGCAATTTCACACAGAATAGAGCTTGAGCAAGCATACGTTACAGATCCAAATTTGAAAATAGGTCATCCAGTGAAAAAAAAGTCCCAGCAATACTATAACTGTGTTTCTTACTCTGTAACTGTAAACAAATGTGCAAATATGTATCTGAGTCACATAAGTGATCTTTGTTATTAGTGTTTAATTTTTGTGGGTATATGTAGCTCTGTGTGTGTGTGTGTGTGTGTGTGTGTGTGTGTGTCTTAAAGAGACAACAGTAAAAGTCAGAGAATTTTATCCTTGTCCTTTGTATCATTATCTAATGTGAAGAAGACTTCCACCCCTAGAGGAGGAAACATCTCTCATGACACTTTATCCTTACATAAAGTGGAATACTCCAGGGTGCTTTCATTGGTTTCTTGATCTCATTCATTCTCATGGATTTACTTGACACTAAGCCCTTAAAACTTTCAATTCACTGTCTAATTCTAGCATCTCACAATTGATTATAGAATATCCCCTTAGGAATTTCAAATTCAGTAAGTTCAGAACTCCATTCTTTATCACCTTCCCATGACTACCTTTTCCCCAAACATAAGCTTTGTGTTATTTCCATGGTTTAGCTAGTAGCACACCACAGCTGCAAGTCTGGGATTATTCTAAATGCATTCCTTTTATTGACCTTCAACTCTTTCTAGTCAACAAATCCAGCTGATACTGTCCCCAGATTCGCCTTCTTCTCTCCATACATACCAGTTATAATAGCTCAGCTCTTCACTGTCTCTTACAGAGAAAACTGCAGTAGAATCCTAAATGTCTGTTTTATTGCCCAACTTAAAATCTTCCAAAAGGAACCATAACAACCCACCTTAGACATTAATCTGATCATCTATTCCATAGTTATCCAGCATTTTCAGGGTAAAATTTAAGATGGCATAATGGCATAATAGACTGATCATTACTTTGTCCATGCCACTCCTACAGACAAATCCCTTATCACTCTTAATGTTCTAGCAATACTACTTTATTAGCTCCTTAAATAAGCCATACTCCTGGCCTGACCTCCATGGTTTAACTGAAATCTGGTACCCACTCCAAACATAGTTCCTTCCTTTTAGGTCTTTTAGGAATATCTCTTAAATTTCTCAAACCTCATGTTATCTTATGTTTAAATATCCCTTAATTTCCTACTTTAGGTTTCAGAACTTTGTTACTATATCTTCACATTCTATTTTTAAAAATAAACTGATAACAAAAACTATTATTTTGATGGCCAGTCATTTGATTAAATATCTTTCTTATTGCTATTTTCTTATCAACCTTGTAAACATCATTCTGTTCCCAGTTTACTAATGACTGCAGCACTTTCCTTCATCATTATTGCTCTCCATCCAAACTCACCTTAACATCTTAGATGACTTCAACATCCACATGAACAAAACAACCAATAGCTGTACCTCTTAGCTCCTTGGGTTTTTCATACCCAATGACCTTTTACTCAAATTCACCTAAGCCACCAACTATCTTAGAAGGTTGTGAAGATTGGTAGATTTCAATATATTTCTCTTCTTAATTTAGCCAATGATATTTCACGTTGCTTGCACATTAGAACATTAACTGATCCACATAAGTGCAGCTGGATATACTATTTCCTCCAATTGCCTCATTTATAAAGTCACTGATTTGAATGCTATACATTCTGACCAGCATTTCTTACTTTCCCAAATTTTTAATTCAACCAGTCTCAGTAAGTCCTTTTTCTGTCTTAGGTGAAACTTTAGCCCATTGATAGATATACCTTTTCCTATTCTCCAGTGTCTTGGTCTTTACTTTCCTCTCCATTGACATAAGATCCCATACTCTATCTTTTAATTTTACTCATTTGACAAGTATTGATTGGTAACTTATTCTATGTTGGACATTGTTCTAAGAATTCATTTAGAAATTCCCTTTAGTACAAATAATCTGGATTATCTGGCCCTTTTCTCTTTTTCATTTAGTTATCTAACAAAACCCTAAGCTTAGATGAATAAAACCATCGGCTATCCCAATGTCTACATTCTGGGAAGACCAGGAACATTGCAAATGATCATGCCACAAGACCAAGTGATTTCACAAATATGAATATTTTTAATGCCAGATAGACCCTAAATATTACTTGGAAATCATATATATCTATATCTATATAGAGATATAAATACAGATATATATGTATATAGATGGATAGATATGGATATAGATGCACATAGAGATAGCATGTCAGTCTCTTACCCTTTGCAATAATGATTCAAATCTGTATTCCTTTCAAATTTTCTTACAATAACAATGTTCCATATTCTATATATGAATATACTTCCTACTGCATATATAAAAAAGTAGAAATAAAATGATGGGGAATTTGTTATCACTTCATTATATAATTGGACATCCACCTGCATCTATAAATAGTCTAACAATTCATGTCAATATTTTTAATAACAGAGAAGGGGTGACTACTCTTATCTAAAACTAAGTTTTCATCTGCTCTGAAGCTCATTTTCTCCTGCCTTTTCAGGAACCATTCCATCTTTCTTGATACATTTCATTACCTTGGTATTTTGCCATACTTATTATTTTTTTTCAAATTCTTTTGTGGACTCAAGGCAAGATGGCGGAGGTGTAGGAGGCACAGAAAGCACTGGGTCCCAGAAGTCCAGCTAAAGAGGCAGGAAACCACTCCAAGAGCCAGCAAACACAACAGGAGAGAGAAGAGAATAAGAACAGTAATTCTAGGAGCAGAAAATTGACCACTCTCAGAAAGGTAGGACCTGTGGAAAAAGTGAATTTAAAGCGATGGGAAGAGAGACCCTGGGGGGAGGGGCCAGATCCCAGCAGCCGCAGAGCGGCGGAGCACAAAATCCAGAACTTCTAGTCCGCTCCACTGAGGGACATCGCTCTGGAGGCTAACTGGGGGTTCAACCCTCACGGGAACAGTG
>JAQQSY010003694.1:0-12790 GCA_028646535.1 Procyon lotor
GACACTGGGCCAGAGTATCTTTTGAAGTTGACATGGGCTTTGGTCCCTTTGGTCCTCTCAGGGTATATTTATTCCCAAGCAAGGGCACTGAAGCACTTTCTGTAGTTAGCCCATGCTCAGAATCCAGCTGTGACTAGGCCAGATTCATGTTTTTACTGTTCACAGTGGTGAATCATAGAAGAATTGGATGCGACTCAAGCACGAGCCTGGCGCATGTGAAGGCTTTAGTCATATTGCGATTTCCTTAGCGAGAATCCTCTTAATGTCCAAGCATCATGATTTGTTTATGGTGACTTAGAACCAGGACAGTATAAAATTATAAATTATGTAATGATTTACATTGAGTTCCAATCACTAATTGATCCAGTCCTGCTGGTATGACAGCTGGTGGCAATCAGTTACCCAATGGAATCTCCTAAATGGAAGGGGCAATATCAATCGCACTTTAGGAAAATCTGCCCCTACATAGTAGGCGTTTGCTGGGTCATACTATGTGCTCACCACCTGTATGTTCTCTCCACCTTTTCATTCCTTCCTCCCTCTCTTCTTTCCTTCCTTTTTCTCCCCTCCCTCTTTGCTCAGTTCATCAATTAGAAGTGGGATGGAGCTGATAAAAGAACATTCTAGAAATTATAGATGTACAGAAAGATAAAATGGGGTAGGATACAGCTAATACCTTGAACATCAGGAAGATGTTTAGTTTATGTCCGATATGTTTTCCTCAGCCAGGAGTGGACTTTTAATGATGACAAACCAGGTTGGACATAATTCCGCTTCAAGTCCAGAGTAGCCATAGTGTTGGGTATTGACTCTCGGCTTATGAAAGTTTTTGTCAAATTCATTTTCTCACTGGGGAATCTTCCCTAATGTGATTATAGCATATTTAAACTAGAAAGTACAGAAAATTATTAAATACATATAATTACATTCAGATTCAGTTACTTACCAGGAACCCTAAAAAGTCAGTCCCCTTTGATGACATTGTTGATGAGCATCTTCGGTAATTGCTCAGGAAGAGCGCACACATTTAGAAAGGGATCAGGTGAACACCTGGAATGGCAGTTCCTGAGTGGATGCGGATGTGCCACTGTGTATGTGTGTAGGTGTGTGTGTACATATGTGTGGCTGTGGTGGGAGAACATATCGGAATCGCAAAGACACACACACATACACACACACGCATGCATGCATGAACATTCATGCACATGCCACATGCCTCTCTCTAGATAAATCCAGTATTAAATTATGTGTCTCTGCTTGAGTCATGTTTTTCTCTGAAATGCCTGAGGCATAAAGTCCCTGTTGGACAAAAGCCCAGCTTCTCTGTCTCCCTGAGGGAGAAGCTGAGGGCTGCCGGGGAGACTGTTGCAGACACCCGGCCCTTCATTTAGATTGCCTAAGGCACCCAAACTGTGAGATCATTTGACAACTCCAAAACATCCAGACTTCACAATAGGAGCAAATCCTATGGCTTCTTTGATCATTCTCTTCTAAGTGATCATTAGCTCTCCAAAGACTAGAGAGTATATTTTTCTCATGACTTTCAAAATTCATAGTATGTGGCCTCCAGGCACACAGCTATCAAAACACCTGAACACAGACCTCCAGGCTTTATGATGTGTGTGTGTGTGTGTGTGTGTGTGTGTGTGTGAGAGAGAGAGAGAGAGAGAGAGAGTGTGTATGAGACAGTGTGTGAGAGATAGCGTGTGAGTGTGTGTATATGAGACAGAAATGTGTGTAAGTGAGAAAGCATGTGTTTGAGAGAGGCAGTGTATGTGTGAGAGACTGTGTGTGTGTGTAAGAGAGAGAGAGACAATGTGTGTATGTGAGACAATGTATGTGTGAGATAGTGAGAGAGAGACAGTGTGTGTATGAGAGACAGTATGTGAGAGACTGTGAGAGACAGTGTGTGTATGTAGTGTGAATGAGAGAAAGAGAGACAGTGTATGAGAGATTATGTGTGTGTGTGTATGTGTGTCTGTGTGAGAGAGAGAGAGAGAAAGAGAGAGAGAGACCATGTGGGGGCAGTGAGAAAGAGAGAGAGAGAGAGAGACCATGGCTCCCTGCTGTGACGAGACTCCAGGCAGGAAATCTAGGGTTAACATTCCTCCTGTCAGCAGTCACATAGGAGACAGGGCCTCAGTCTCAGCATTCCTGGGCTGTCGTCAGTCGGCCTCACGATCTCAGTGTGCCTCGGTGTCTGTTTTGTATTTAACTCTGCCCCACATACAGCACCGCCTGAGACTGTCGCGGTTTTGCTAGTGGAAGATGGTTAATATCTGCGGAGGGCGGGCACCCTTCCCAAGCACCCCCAGGAGAGGTGTGGACCTGCAAAGATAACCATCAGTTTCATGGAGAAAACCACGCAGGCACAAACCCCAGAAACTGATATCTAAACCCCAGACCCATAAGGGACCCTACATTTTCCCATTAGCCGGCCCAGTCTGTTTCCCCTCATCAGCAAGCATATGTCCTCGGCGGAAGCCGCCCAGCCTGCCTGAACTGGTTGCTATTTCTGTAAGAAGGCAGAGGGGGAGAGAAAGGCAGGAGGATTTCTGCATTGCAGTCCTGTGCCGGGCTCGAGATGTCCACAGAAAGCTGCGAGTCCTCGTTGGCAAGAACAACACCATAAAGACAGAGGTGCCTCTCTGAGCCCAGGTATCTCTCACTGTGCGCTCCTTGTGATGCTTCTGTGCTGAGCCAGGCTCTGGGAGCAGAGATGTGGGTTGGAAGCCCAGCTCTGCAACACGGTACTGTATGACCTTGAGAAACAGTTGGCTTCCATGTTCCAACTTCAACTATCTTCTATCCGTCCGATTCCCTGCCTTGATCACCTCTGTCAACACGCTGACCCCCATCAGGACCGCTGGTCCACTGATCACAGGCGTGAGTCCCTCACCACATTCAAGGCCTTTGTTCGCTCATGCCCTTGTCAAAGTTCCACCATCCTTCAGTAATCGTTCCCTTGCATATATCTATAATTTCTGTGCCCTCCCTCGCTTTGGGCATCCTTGCTTGATGAAGCCACAAACCCAGTTCTCTCCTCCTCTCCTGTCCCATACTTGCCTGCCACATTCCCTGTCGACTTTCCTGCCTGTGTTACACTTTTCCCACTCTCTGCACACCTCCTTTCCCATCTTCCCTTGCAGTCACCGGCCTTTTTCCTACTCCCCTGAGGAAAACAAAGGCATCAAAATAGAGAACTGCCACAGACTCCCACCTCTGCACCACACCCATCTTCCCATTACCTCATTTCTGCTGCTGCACACAAGCTCTCTGTTCTCAGCTAAGCAAATCTTGCCACCTTTTCTCTCCAGTGTCAGCATTTCCCTCTCTCCCTGAACCGTTCCCATCACAGCAAGCTGCGATCTCATTTTACTACAAGCCCCCTTTGACCTCCCATTTTACTCTGTTAACCACAAGCCCCCATTTCCCCTCTTTCCCTTTGCAGCAAAGCTCTGTGAAATAGTGGTCTCTACTATGGTCACTATCTCCAAATAATTTAGTCGTCCTTCTTGAACCCACTCCAATCAGATTTTCCCTCCAGTGAAAGCACTCTTACTAAGGCCACCCATAACTGCCATGTTCCTAAACACAATGGTAGGCACTCAGTAGATATTCATTGGAATAATGAATGAAACATTCTAAACTTTATTCTGTTCATATGTAAAATGAGACCATAGAACTACTTCTAAGGTTTGTTATGAGGATTAGATGGTACAGGCACTTAGCAGAGTAAGTGCTAAATTACATTTTGAGCAAAGGAATTTTGCTACATTTTAAGAGGAAAGATTTACCTGTAAAACATATGCAGCTTCCCTTAATGCTGGCCTTAAAATAAAGGTCTTGGTCATATAAGGTAACTACCCCTTGCTTTTATGGAAAAGTTTCTTCCAGTTCCTGTAAAGAGGAGGAATTACTTTTTCCTTAGTTGGATATTAAATACTTCTACTCACTGATGCACTGGAAGGTGAGAATTAATACCATTTGTTAATGAGGGTGTGGGGCTTTTCTCCAGACAGTGCAAAAGTTAGGTGTTGGAGTAGAGGACATATCACCACATTGGGTTTGTTTGTGAACTAGATCCCAGAATGTGTAGGAAACTGAAAATAATTGGAATCTGAGAGAGAGAGAGAGAGAGAGAGAGAGAGAGAGCAAGCAATGTAAAAAGAGTGGCCAGGAACTGAACACTGGGCCTGGTTGGTTGGAGATGGTAAAAGGATGGGCTGGCCAAGCCAATCTCATAGGCAAGTCGGTGAGCCAGGGAAGGATTCTAGGGGACTCAGAGTTTCTACGAGGTGCCCATCGTTAACTTGCTGGAAGGAATATACATACCTGAAACCCTTGAGGGCAATTTGACAAGGTGTATTAAAAAGGTCTGAAACAAACATGTCCTTTGATCTAGTCACTCCATTTCTAGGAACTCATCCTAAGGGAGTAATGACGGATGTGCACAGAGATTAAACTACAAAGCAGGTTCCTAAAGCCTAAATGTCCAAGGAATTGGTTAAATAAATTATTCTGTATAATGTCATTCAGCCCAGCCATTATAGAATATGCTGAAGGTTATACTTCTTGATGTTGAAATATTTTCACAATATATTAAGTAAAATGATCAGCTCCAAAATAGTATGTAGAGGAGGAGTTACACTTTTGTAAATTTATAGGGACAAAAATAGAAAAACAAAATATTAATAATTGTGGGATTACTAGTGCTTTCTATTTTCTTCTTTTTACTTACTCATGTTTTATAACTTTTCTATAAGTGTGCATTATTTATACGATAAAAGTTAATTCCACAAAGCAAAATTATCTCATCAGTTAGTATAGGATACATCATCCCTTTTCTCTTTCTCATTGCCCCAATGGCCATATGCAAATAGGATATGAACAAGGAAGCATATGTAAATTAATAAGCATATAGCAGGAAGGGAGTGATTAGAGATATTTTAGAAGAATGTCCGTCCATTCATTCCCACATATTTACGAGTGTGAGCCACGTTCTTGGCCCTGTGTAATTATCCAGTCAAGAATGAGGCCAGTGCGGCACCTGCTTTCCTGTAACTTTTCGTCTAATGAGGGAATCAGATATTATGCAAGTAGTTATATCAGGATGAGCATTGTTACAAAAGAAAAATTCAGGTGTCGGAGGAGCCCATAAAAGGATATAACCCAGACTAAGAGGTGTAAAAGGCTTCTCTGCGTGAGTGATATTTAGGCCAAGGCCAGAAGATGAATAAAAGTTGGCCACACATGGAGGGAGGAAGAGAACTTAAGACAGAGGGAAGGAAGGAAGCAAGCTCTCAACAAGAGACCAGCACGAGTAAAGGTGCTGAGTGAACAGTAAAACAGAGCCCATCTGAGGCAGTGAGAGGAAACCAGAGCATTGAGAACACACAGGTAGGTGTGAGAGGTGTGTCTCCGGGCAGAGGGTGTGGGATTTCCGCACAAGTCCCAAAGTGTGCAGTGAGGACTCTGGCAGCCCCCTTGGGAAGCATGGTAGGAACTCAGGAGATGAACCAAATCTAAACCAGAGATCCCCCTGGTCCTGCTGACTTCTGGTGGCTGTTGATCCTATAGAATATCCTTTTATGACTGCAGTTCAACCTTCTATGACTGCAGGGCTATGCGTTGCCTATGCATTACCTCACTCGACCCCATCCTTCATACTATGAGGTGAGTGCTCTCATCTTTATTGCAAATAGATGAGGAAACTAAGGCTTGGAGAGATTAGGGGATTTTCCTAAGACCAAAAGGCAAGCGAATAGCAGAGGAGGAGTTCAAACCCAAGAGAGTGCATTCTGGCCCATGAATGAGGTGAGTGACAGAAGGAAATTTAAGACTGCATGTGAAGGGTCAGGACACAGATGCAGACGTGTAAGACGGATTCCATTTCTTCCGAATCAAGTTGAATTGCAAGCCTTTCTCCCCACGAGCTGGTGGCAAACGAACTCAGCCTTCTCACAGTTTCCTCTCCTTTCTGGGGCTGTGCTGTGGTTGTGAGGCTTCCTGCGGTGCTCTGGTTCTGGGACGTCCCCTCTGCCTGGGGTGGCCTGCAGAGAAATACCACTGCGTGCACTTACTTGATACCAGTGCACCTGGGAAACTCCAGCAGCACTTTTCAGGAAGAATAAACTGATTTTCAGACCTTGAGAACTCAAAACGTTCTTCACTTTACTATGTGGAGCAGCTCATCTCTCTCCAGCTCCTGCTCACAAACTCCAGGCCCAACTTTGCCCATCCAAGTCCGTTACCGTGCACATCAGAATGGGAGGGGTCTTTCATCGACAAGACCCCTCCTCCTCTGACTGCAGCTGCACCAGTGAATGGTGACAGCTTAACTCCGCTGTGGTGGGGAAGAAAGATTCAGTCTCAGCGATGTTGCAGGGAATTTGGTGGGTCTACTTATCTGTTGTTTGTGAACCCAAGAGGCCCTTCCTCTTTGAGTGAGTTCGTTACACATAGTCCCGAATACAAATAAGGTGACTCCACAGGTGAGAGGTTCTGGGAGATAAAGGTAATTTGGCAAATGTTACTGTCGTCGAAGTTATCATGTCATCAGGGTGACATCAGGTGGAGGAAATCACAGCACCAGACATCCAGACAAGCCAGCCTCAGAGAAGGGTCACATTTGCTTGCTCGTTTATCTGCCTTATAGTGTAAAGGTGTGAGGAATGCTGTGCTAAGTTCTCGTGCCCATGCAGCCGAGGCTCTGGACAGCCTGTGATGCTCAGCACACCCTAGATGCTCAGTAAACACTAGAGAATGAATGGAGAATGAAGAAATGCTTAGCCCTGCTCACCAAGTAAGTTCAGCCTCCCCAGGGTGTTTTGATGATACATGGGCCCCAGTAGGAAAGCATAAAGGAAATGACACTACTTCCTACAGCCCACGTAGAGATGGGACCACACACAGACAGTGCCAGGATGGCTGGGACGTTAGACACATTTGGCTTTAACACTTCCTCAGAAAGAAATGTATCTGGACAGGCACAGACATGAACAAGTTCGTTCTCAATTTCCCTCGAGTGGCTCAGACCAATGGCACGATGGCATTGGCCTGGGACTGATTTTCAAAAAGCATGATGAAAATCATGTATGTGCATGGAGGCTAACTAAAATGTTAGGTGTTTTTTTTCTTCAGCTTGGAATGGGACATCTTTGTGTGGCAACGTTGTTCATTTCATTTTTCTCAGATGCTGGGCATTCAAATGAGAGAGAATCTGAATTCACTAATTGGGTGATCTTGTACTGGGTATTTGATCCCTCTCAGCCTCCACGTCTAGAGCTCAAACGTCTAGAGAGAATGCCACCCAGCTAATAGAATTATTGCAGTGATAAATACGAGGCGTATAAAAGTACCTAAGCAGAGCTCTGGTCATAGGAAGAGGTTCCTGAGAAGCAATAGTTACTCTGCCGATCAAGTAATAAAGAAATTATTACATTTCAGTCTTTCAACTTACTGTAGTAAGGAAATGTGCTAAGTGCTACAGACACAAGAGACCACACCCCTCAGGGGACAAGAAGGGCCTCAGAGAGGAGGTGACAAGTGAGCAGAGGACCAATAGGGGAGCAGCAGAAAAGGCAAAGAGCATTTGGGCAGAAGAAGCATCACACAAGAGAGCTAGGCAACTGGAAAGTACCTTAGAAAGAGAGGGAAGTTTCTTGCAGTTGAGAAAAAAAAGGTGGGTGGTGAGGTTGGAAAGAGAGGCAGGGACATCCTGGGATATGTGAACAGATTGTAAGCCAGCCAGGTCTATGGCTAGAGGGGAAACTCTAGCCAAGGAGGGCCCAGAGTGGGAAGAAGCTGGGAAACGTATTACAGTTATTTAATTTGATCACTCATAGCAATACAACTACCTTTTTAAAAAGATTTGTTTATTTATGTTTATTTATTTTAGAGAGAGAGAGCAGGAGAAAGAGTAAGCAGGGGAGGGACAGAGGGAGAGAATCTCAAGCAGACTCCCCGCTGAGTGTGGAACCTGACATAGGGCTTGATCCCAAGACCCTGAGATCATAACCTAAACGGAAACCAAGAGTCAGACGCTAACCTGACTGAGCTACCCAGGCGCCCAACAATACAACTACCTTTTATTGGAGCTCCTATAATCTGTCAGAGCATTTTAACAGCTTTCACATTTTATTCTAGAGTCTATATTCTATTCAAGTCTATAAAAAAAGATTCAGTTATCCCCAATTTGCAGTTGAGAAAGCTGAGGTATAGAGAGGTTAGGGACCTTGCCAGTCACATGGATGATAATTTCTGCAGCTGTGATTTGAGCCTAGGTGTGTGTGTCTGATTCCCAACCCTGTGCCATCCTACTGATCCTGGTCAATGACCAAGTGGGAAAAGGAGTCCTACTGGAACCCCTGGCCAGTGCTGGGGCCTCTGCTGCCCTTTCCAGAGCTCTGATGACAGCTGCCTATTTGCCTATTTCTCATATGCATTTTTGGCTATGGGAACCTACCCACCTAGAACAGCATTGCCCCCTCACTTTCTATCCACCCTCTGCCCCCTCCCATACCATATTTTGACCTCAAAGGCTGTTCTTACTTAAACTACATCCTAATCCTGCCTCACTTCTTGGGTACTGTGCTTTGACTGAGTCTTTTCTCAGTATCCGCAGTTTAGACTCTTCTCTGCCTGTTCCATCCATCCTAGTGGAATTCTTGTTCCTCTACTCTTATTCCTCTAAGATTCTTATTCCTCTACTCTCCTTATCTGACTATCCTGAAATAATATCCAGGCTATAACCATTCCAGTCCAAAGATGTGATTTTTGTGTATTCAGTTCACCTCAAGTGTTGCAAAGAAGAAAGATCACAAAACTGAGAGTTAAAAAATCTGAGTGTAAGCCCCAGTTCTACCACTTCCCAGGAGAATACTGTGGGAAGATTCCAGAAACCCCCATGAATGTACTAATTAGAATACTTGAGAGCAGGCCACAGAAACCTACTCCTGTGTACATAAACAAAAGAGGAGAATCCATTGAAAAGACACAGATAGATGGCAGAATCAAATAAATAGTCAAACAACCTGCCCTAGGAGGAACAGGAAGCAAGACCCCCCTGGGTAAATCAGTAACAGTGACTTACAAACTGTCTCTCCAAGGCTGGCCAGTAGTCCCCTTTTTCTGTGTTGTGGGTGGCCATCTGGATTCTAATTTTCATGGGGTTTCTTGCTTTGGGTTATATGCCTGTGTTCCTTGATGTGTATGTAACTGACATCACATCAAAACCACGTGGCAGAGGAAGGAACATTTTCCCCAAGGAAAATCAGAGCATTCCTAACAGTGTAAAAAGGAAGGGAATCCAGACAAGCCTAAGCAATCATTGTCCTCTACTCCAAGACTCAGATGCCACATAAAAAGATCACTGTCGTGAATATTATATCAACTGTGAGCAACTCTTCTAACTACAAGACAATAAAAAATGCAAAAGTCGATATTTTTTCTTTTATACTTTAAAAATCAGTGCTAGATTTTAAGGGATTTCTTCCTTAAAATGTTACTGTCTTCTCCTCTCTGAAGCCAATTAAAAACTACAAAAAGAATGAAAAGCAGAGAAGAAAATATCATCTTCAACAAAATCCTGGGGGGAAAAATCATCCATAAGTTCCCAAACAAAAACGTTTAAGAAAAATGACACTTTCCCAGGAGAACCACATACCTTTATAAGTCATGTGTAGGGTACAGAATTCTCAAATAGTAGTTGGTACACAAAGGTCCATCTAATGACTGAGGACACAGATTTCCACTGCCAGTGGGTGTGAGAGGACCCCAGGAGCATCCCCAAATCCATTCCACGTTCCAGACTGACAGCAGGGACAGGGAAGGATGGACTGCACAGCTGAGTCACCCGTGAGGACTAGAAGTACAGCAGGCAGAGGAGAGAGAACCAGCAACAGCAGGTTTGCAGCTCTTGATCAAAGTGAACTCAAACAATATAAATCGCTACAGAGAACACCTGTTACACAAAGGCCTTCATTGTACAGCTTTCTTATCTTATTCTGACCCTAAAGAATCAGCACCAAAAGCTGAATAGCTGTATTCGTAGGCAGGGGAGGCAGCATACTGAGAAGGCTTTGTGAGGCACAGGCACCTGAATTCAGGCTGCCGACCAGCCCACCCCCAGCACTGTTCTCTGGTCATTGGTTCTCCCAGGTGGACTAGCCCCCATTCCGTGGTGAGTGATCACCAGAACCAAGCCAGTGTGAGATCGATACTTAGATAACATCGGGAAGAAGAAAAAGGAGGAGAAGCAGCAGCTGATTAAAAACAAATAGAGATTAAGAAATAGAGTTATCCCATCAAATGGGAAAATTTCAGAAAAGTACATTTCCATCAACATCAACCACATAAATATAAGCTCTTAAAAATGCTGAAGAAAGGAGTAAAAGAGAATAAAAAAGTGTAGGACAAGAGAACCAGCTAATAGCAGAAAGAGTTCAGAAGAGAAGTTGAAGGAAGTGAAACCATCAAAGAAGTGAAATCCAGGTTCAAAATAGCAAAATCCTGGAATAGATACCAATTAAAAAACAAAAAGACATGGAGGACAGACTTGAAACAAAAACATGCAAGTCCAAAATATTAACAAATCATGAGTTGAAAGCAATTAGAAAGTAAATTACTGGCCTGTCAGTGGAAGATGGACTAAATAAAGAGATCAGATTCTTGAACTGGTGTTATAGAAAAATGAGACAAAAACATTAGAAGAAAAAAAATATTCAAACATTCCTAAGAAGAACATTTTCCTGAAGTAAAAGAAATCTAGAATCCATACAGATTTAAATGGTGTATTGCATCTCAGAAAAAAATTTATACAGAACAACCAACTGTAAGATATATTCCAATAAAGTTATCAGATTTCAAGAATAAAGAAGATAAAATCTAGCATCCCTTACCTCTCCCAGAAAATTCACCTACATGGGAAAAGCAGTAGGTCCTCAATATCCAGTGTTAGAAAGTAATGAGTGACCCAACTTTCTTTCAAGTGGAAAAACAGCAGATAGGCTTTTTCAAATATGCCAGATTTTATGGAATAAGCACTCATGCATCCTTCTTTGTAAACTAAGTGTAATAATGTGGTGATTCCAAAAATAATTTAGAAGGGTCAAAATACAGAATGACAAAAAATATAGTAGAAAATATCTCACTCGTAATTTCTATTAAAAAGAAAATACCAAGGTACCTGGGTGGCTCATTTGGCTAAGCCCCTTACTCTTGATTTCAGCCCAGTTCATGATCTCAGAGTCATGAGATCGAGCCCCATGTTTCTGCACTAGGCAAAGAGCCTGCTTAAGTGACTCTCTCCCTCTATCTCTCCCCCTACTTGTGCTCTCTCTGTCTCTCAAAAAAGAAAAAAGACAAAATATTTAGAAATAAACAAATGTGCTAGACACACAGGGAAAACCTGTAAGAAGTCTTTGTTGAGACTCAAAAGAAGCTTTAAATAAATAAGCCCTATTTTCTATAGGAATGCTTAATATTTTAAGGATATAATGTTTCCTAAATTAATGTACAACTGTAATTCAATTGCAAAGAGAATACTAACAGGAGGGTTTTTTTTTTTTAAACCAGCAAATTGATGCTAACTTTCATAAAGAAAAACTTAGCATGGGGAAATAGCCAGAAAATTAATTAAAAAGCACAATAAATTTTGGAGGATGGCCCTAAATTACTGTAATCTGGAAAATATGACACTATCACAAGTATAGGTAAGGAGATCAGTGGGTGGAATGGTCTAGAAATAGACATAAACGCATTTGTAAAGGGAACACACTAATAGTGTTGAAAAAACACAAATCTTAATTCCTGCCTCACTTCTTTCACCAAAAATAAGTTTCTGATTGGTCAAAGATTTAAGCTTAGAAAACAAAACTGGGAAATAACCGGGAAAAATTTATAGAATATTTAACATACAATCCTGAGTCATAACATTCTAAGTATGACATAAAAAATAGAACCTGTAAATGTCACTTACTACAGATTTCACATTTTATGTAACAAAACCTGCCACCAACAAACTCAGAAGACAAATGACAAATTAGGGGAATAGTTACAAACATATCTCTGACAGAGGGTGAATTTTCTTAACATCCAGAGTTTGACAAGAAAATTGACTAAGGGTAGGAATAGGCAGTGTATACATATAAAAAATAGAACAAAGGCCTCCTCAGGGCACCTGTCTGGCTCAATGTGAGCAGCCTGTGACTCTTGACTCAGGGTCCTGCGTTCAAGCCCCACATTAGGGGTAAAGATTACGTAAATTTAAAAAAATCCCCCTTGAAACACCAAAGTTTGATTATATTGCTCAGAGTTGAAGAAATGAATTTGTAATTACAGTGAGGCATCATTTTCCCCTATGGAACTGGGCAATATTAAAGCATCAGATGGCGCCGACTGTCAGCAACTACAGTTGTAAATGCACAGCTCGCCCCAGGGTGCTGGGTGGGAATGAGAGAGGGCAGTCTGGTGATGCTGGTGGTAGAAAGTTACAGGCATGAGCATGCTCCTTGCAAAGCTCTTTTTCGTAGTAAAACTTTCCCAGTTTCTCACAACACCCCCAACCCTCTTAATTTAATGTGGTTCCTCCTCCTACTCATCACCTGGTCTAATTCCTCCCTTTGGGTCTCAGCTTAGATACCCCTTCCTCCAGGAAGCCCTACTTGACTTCCCTTGGCTATGTAAGCTATCTCTGGGCTCTTGCCCTGTGTGTCTGCTCTCACCATGTTATTCACTACAATTCAGCCGTTTATGTGTCGTCTTCCCTCCCCCAAAACTAGGAGCTCTG
>JAQQSY010003695.1:0-12790 GCA_028646535.1 Procyon lotor
ATGGCATTGAAAGTATAGATTTTTCTGGGCAGTATAGACATTTTAACAATGTTTATTCTTCTGATCCATGAGCATGGAATGCTTTTCCACCTTTTTGTGTCTTCTTTAATTTCTTTCATGAGTGTTCTGTAGTTCCTCAAGTACATATCCTTTACCTCTTTGGTTAGGTTTATTCCCAGGTATCTTATGGTTCTTGGTGCTACAGTAAATGGAATCACTCCTCTAATTTCCCTTTCTATATTTTCATTGTTAGTGTATAGGAAAGCAACTGATTTCTGTGCATTGATTGACTTGACTTTGTTAAGTCAGTTGACTTGTTAATTTATGTAAAAAAAACCTATTATTTTAACTTTCTCAGTTATGTCAGGGCATTAATCTTCTGTTTTTGCTTACCATTTTTTTCCATGTACTAGTTTATTTTCCAGAATTAATCATTAATTAGCAACATTTTCATAATGATTACACTACTGGTCTGAAGATAATTTTAAAGCTATGAAATATGCACATTGACCTATATTTGTACATGTGTCAGTCCAGTTGTAAATGCATGCCACATAGCAGGAATTGTTTACATTAGCAACTGCATAGGCAATGAATGTTGAGATTAAAATGTTATTGTTTTTGTAAAAGCAAAAATAAAAGCAAATAAAATATTAAAATGTAAAGAAAAGTGTCTGAGAATTTTGATTTAAAAATCCAGTATGCACTAACTATAAATTTAAATTTCAAGAATATAACTATTTTGAAAACACATGAAAATACTATTATATTAACCTCAACATTAATTTGCATGCATGTAAAATCTTACCCAAATTTTGAGTGCTTTGAATAAAACTATATTTGCTAAGTCCTTTACATCATCACTGTCAATTGAATGCCAGTTTTATGAAAATCTCGATCATAACAACATAATCAAATTTTTATGGAATAACTATCTACTAATTTATAAATTACATATATTTATTCATTTCTCATCCATACATCATTTGCCTGTAAACCCTGTACCCATAAATGCATAATTATTAAGTTGTTTCTGATATTTTTTCTCACTATTATGTAAAAAGTATAACTTTACTCATTTTTCTATTTTGTCAGAAATTATATTTGTCAGGATATACATTTTATTAAACAGTTAGCTTGATTTATTACTTTTAAATACATGGATTCACAGTATATAGGGCCTTTTTTATACTTCTGCCATGGATGCTATATATTTTAGGGGTGCTCTTTCCCAAAGCATGTCAAAGTTGAGACTCAGAAATGAGAGTGAAGTTTTTATTTGAAATAAATTGTACTGTACCTATATGTATGTGTGTCTGTGTTCATCAGGTATGAAATCTGTCAAAGATGACAGATGATGGTAATAAGGAGGAAGGAGGGATTCTAAAAACAGTTTAACTTACCTAGTTAGAAAATCAAAAACAAACACCAAAGCAAACACATTTTATTTGTCATTTCAGCAATGTCTGACTGTTCAATTAATTGGGCACATGATTCTGGAATTAATATTACATTCATTTCCACCCCATAATTAGGATGGTTGTATTTTCAGATATAACTTTTTTGTAGTTTTTCAAAGATGCCAAGAATATGGTTGTAATAGGAAAACAATCATCTGATCTCAATGGGCAAGGAACTATTTTACAAATAAAATGTGAATGTTTGTGAAGATAGATTTCCTCTTTTTCCTTAAAGAGTCAACATTTTTTATCATATGAAATAAAATAGGCTTATATATCATTCTCAGCAGTTTGTATGAATTTAAACATTTAGAGGGAAAAAAAAGAAATGCTGAATATAGCTTATTTATCAAGATAGGGCATTTTTTTCCACCCAGAGATGGCAATATGTACCCAAAATACAAATACTGCATGATTCCACTTACATGAATTATCTAAAATGGTCATATTAATACAATCAAAGAGTGGAATTATGGTTATCAGGGTCTGGGTGAAGGGGAAAATCAATGGGCATAAGCTTCAGTTAAGCAAGATGGATAAGTTCTAGAGATTTACTGTTCAACATTGTAAATACAGTCAACAATAAAGTATTGTACATGTAAAAACTTCTTAGAAGGGTTGATCTCATGTTAAGTGATCTTCCCAAGGGAAGTGATATGATGGGAAAACCCTGGATGTCTTTAAAGATAAAGTACTGGCACCTGACATTATGGGTGTCTTGAAAAGATTTTCTTGAAATCTGAAAAATGAGTAAGATTACATTAAGCAATGAGTGGGAGGGAGTGTTTTGAGTATTCTAAGAGTAGGAACATCACATACAAATTCACTGAGATTAACAGACGTTTCACAGGGAATGAGTGGTAAAAAGACCAGTGTGATTTCATCACAGGGATGAATGAGAACAGTGGCAAAGGAATGGACTGCAAATAAAAGCATAAGCTTGACATGAATGCCCTTATTGATCTGAAGGATTTTATACTTTATCCAGACGATAATGAAAAACAATTAAAATATTTTATTGAGAGAGTAATGTAATGTGTTTTTTTTTCTTTTTAAAAGATCCCTACAACTTACTGTAGAAAGGAAACTTCAAAGGTAGGCATAGGGAAAACTGGTAGACTAAAGAACAGGCATAAGTCTAACTCACAATAGGGAAAATTAGATAGACATGGAAAAGAGTTGCCACATTTGAAAGTATTTGAGGAGAACATTTTGAAAGGAATTGTGGTACCTATAAAGTGGATGAGTGTGAAGAAAGTGTCAAGAAGCATTCCAATTTTCCAGTGTTTAGCTGAAATTCCACTTTGTTACCTGCTTATAATTATATAAGCATATAGACCTGGAAGACATGCATGAGTAAAAAAGAAATAATTTTTAGAGGACAGAGCCATTAATTGAATATGAACATGAATAAGTTGTATGGACTAGAGTCAAGAGTGAGAAGAAAATAATAGGTTTGGGATATTAATAGAGGTCAGGAGAAAGTGCCAAAACGAGACTGAAAAGTGGTCAGAACATATAGATGGTGCAGTCATAAAAGCAAGAGAAATTGAGTGTTTTGGTAAGAAAGGATGGTAAACAGTGTTAACTAAAGCTGAGGGATCAAGTAAAATGGGTTTGAAAATGCCCATTGGAATTAAAGACCCTAGAGAAAGCCATTAATATAGAGTGACGAAGATTAAAAACCAGCCTCCTGTGGATTAAATAGAACTCTACCTCTGATTCTTTCTGAACAGAAGCTAAAATTATGAATCTATTAAAATCAGGCTAACATTTGACTTTGTGAGTCAGTATCAGCGATGGAATTAGCAACATGATGAATATGTCTAGAGATTTCTAGGCGGATGAGGCTAAATCTAAAGAGGAGATGAAGCATCCAAAAAAAAAATTTTTTTTTTGATGTAATGATTCACTGGCCAAGAGAAAGTGCTGATATTGAAGAAATTAAGGCAGGAGTAAAAAATATGAGACAAGTGGGGATTTTTTCTCAACTCTTCTGTTTGAACTCATTGTATCATTTGTACATTCTTTGATTTAATTATATGTGTGACATTTTTCTTTCTCAATGAGTTTTTTGGGAGAGCTATCTACGGAATGAAAATTAATGGATATGTATGAGAAATCACTTCTGTGTGGGGTAGAAGAAAAGTGCAAGGCACTGGCTTTGTTCTCAAGAAGCTTACACACACAAATGCATATATAAAGCTTTCAAAGACCCTAGGTAGAATAAGGAATATTATAAACAAATAAATGCATATGTTAATACATTTCTCAAGCCATAGATCAACACATGCCATAGGAATTCAAAGAAATGATGGATTTTTTTAGGCCTAGCTCTAAACTTTCTTTGTCATTCCAATCAGTGTACGGTTTCTTGGAAATCATCCAGTTAAATTGTCATTGATTAAAATATGCACAGAAATGGGCAACATTACCATGTTACATTAAATCAACTTTAGAGTATATTGTACATTTAATTCAAGGCACTTCATAAGTGTTGAATTTCTTACTGACAAAAGAGTTTTCTTTACTCCACTAACTTGAGATATCTTTCAAAATCTCATTCACCACTTTCAGTGTATTTTTTCTCCATTCAAGTTTTTTCTTTCACTTATATAAACATTTCTATTTTCTGATAGATCCTTTTCATTTTCCTACATCTTGTTCTTTTCCTAGCATATGCGTGTGTGTGTATATTAGTGCTCAATTACATATAAATTGCATTAGGACATAAAGGTGGTATTTTAGTGATACATCAACAGAACAGCTATATATTTGCTAATGTTGTTGATACAGTAATATGTTAATAAGTGATATGGTGGATAAATACAAGCTATAAATATTCCCTTACTTTTTAATTTTTTAAATTTTATATTTCTAGGTCTAAATTTACCTAAATCTACCTATCTATCTACATGTAATAAGTATTTGTTATGTCTGATTGCTTGGGAATCTTAGAGAACCATTTACTCCAGCATTGACACCTTCATTGTCATCAGGTTGAGGTGGATATATGATGATGGACCAAGAGAATTCTCACGTAATGAGGCAGAACTTTGATAGTTGGCTTTTAAAGAGAGATTTCAGTTTTGTCTTCCTCGTTAAGTAGCCTCCTGTCTAAGCAGTGTCTGAGTAAACTGCTATAACTTCCTGCTGATTGCTAAATGGACCATGATCAAGGAAAGCAATTATTTGATCACATTTTTTTTTTTTTACTTTATATTAGGGATTTTTCCTCCTGTGTTCATGAACATTGCTTTTCTCATGCTCATTATTTCAGCAATTTCTTCATCATCCATGGGATTGGACAACAGGTGCATGATTGTAAATACTCACCATTCATTCCCTCAATTTTCTCCAAGGACTATGGTGTTTGTCAGTATCTTATCAGATTTGTCAATGTAATTTTCAGCCACTTCGTGATTTGCAGAAAACTTTTGCTGTAGGTATTCATATATTTTTTCATAATGATGCTTCTTGAATTCTTGAAAATGTACATTTCTTTTTTAATTTTTAGTTATTTGTGTTATACTCTAGCTTACTTCATCACTAACAAATCAGTTAGCAGTATAAGTTTACTTCACTGTCAAATCTACTTAATCAGTATCAGTCAGTCTTTATTTTTTTTTGTTTATTTGTTGTTTGTTTTACTATAAGGTATTTTCCCATTTTTCTTTAATTCTTGTAACCACTGTCAGGCTCCAGTGTAAAAACTTCAACAACTTAGGTTTCTGTTTCTTCAAAGCATACACTAAAGATCTAAAGTAATATGGAATTTTCTACATCACATTCCTCATTATGATACCACATAAAAATACCTTGAAGAAGCTAATGCAATAACATCATTTGTCAGATATTGAAACTAAATTTTGCTATAATTTTTATTTTTGTTATTACCTATGGAATTATATTTAACACGTTTTACATTTTCACTATTCAGTTTACCCCAGTGTCATAAAATATGAAACAATAAGCCAAATATTGGGGAAAATAGGTGTGTCACTATTAAGAATACCAAATTTCAACAGTTCAAATAAGATTTGGGCACAAAATAAGTTTTATTGCCAAATTTCAAGAAGAAGGAGGAGGAAGAAGAGGGACTAGAAAAACAGAATTCAGATTTTTGAGCTTATTAGGTTTTGAGTTGTTCTGAAATATTGTTGAACTGTATTAATGTAAGAGAAATTTTGGCATATGAGTTAAGGAGACATTACTTTCAACAAATAAATATTCATGATTAATCTTAAAAGATAATAGATGTTAATAAAAGACACATAATACTAGTTGTTTATTCACTCCATTATAGTCATTAAAGTTGACTTTATACATTTACATTCTTCTAGTTATAAGATTTTTCATTGATAATGAATGTATTTATGTATACCAGAAATGCTAAGAAATTTTTATTTTGTGTATTAAAAAATTTATCACTACTTACCTATATTAAAGAATGCTTTTAGAGTTACAGATAGCAAGACATTCAGTACTCCTCAGAAACTGTTCGTCTCACAGTCACTGACTTTTTTCAATAAGGAAACATGTATTTTACATGCAAAGTATACCACAAATTATAAATGGCTAGAAGCATGATATTTAGAATACCTTAGATTTTTCTGCTTTGAGCATTTATACAGTTTTCTCACTTTTTTTTTTAACACTGTTTAACTCTAGTCTTTATGGAACTGTAGTTGGAAAGTAGTTTCATTCACATTGCTAGGAAAGCAATAATTGAGAATATTAGGCAGCATATTTATACTACTAAACAAATTTTTATTCTATTCCTACCATGACAGTCCCTGTTTTAGATATTCTAGATCCAGCAGTGAAGGAGTCAAGCCTCCTGAACCATGAAGAATTAAATGAGTTAATACAATATGATGCTTAGACGAGTACCTGAGAGAGTAAGCACTTAATAATTATAGCCATTAATACTATAAGTGATGATTGTATTTTATTTTAAGCAACTCTTCTGGGAATTACATACTATAAATATATACAGCAACCATAATAGGTTTTATGTAGAAGTTGATGCTTTGAAATAAACACAGCAGATTTAATAGGGTGGGTGCACTTTAGTTAGAGTAGTGAGAAAAAGTTCTTTTAGGAACTGACATGTAAACTAAAAACTAAATGAAGGGAAATAACTAGTACTACAGAATTCTGGGAAAAGAGTATTTCAGGTAGAATAATATTTAATTGCAATGTGCACAAGGAAGGAGAGATTGATATGCCTAAAGGCTTGAAAAAATATAACTGGCACATAGCACAGCAGGAAGAAATAGGTAGGAAATGAGGTCAGAGATTTGTAGGTTATCATACCTCATGGAGAAGACTGTTTTATGCCAATTGCAATGGGAAAGCAAGTTAAGGGTCTTACGAGGAATGATAATACTGGATTTGAAATTAAAACATCATGCTTGCTGCCCTTTGCTCGTGTGTGGCGGGAAACCGTAGTCTTGGTTAGACATAATTTTGGTTTGGGCCACTGTTCACAGTGGAGATCATGGGTTCAGGATATATTATAGATGGAGCACTGACAGGATATATTGATGAGTTATGTGTAAGAGATGAGAGAAAGAAAGAAATTAAGAATGGGTTTTGAATATATAATACTACAGGAGAAACAGAATTGGTGAGTGAATGAACTCGTGTGTGTGTGTGTGTGTTGGGGGCAATTGAGTGTATGTGTGTGTAAATCATGACTCCTCTTTTGCTAACTATTCAAATAAGACAAATGTTTTTTATGTAGAAACCTACATGATAAATTCCCTAGATATTCCCTAGATTACATTTCCGGGGGGCGGGGGGGGGGGAGGAGGAATCTACAACAGCCTTTTTGCTTTCTTTAATTTGTCACTGAGTTTATTTTTTTTCTAAAGATTTTATTTATTTGACAGAAAGAGAAACAACACAGCGAGAGAGGGAACACGAGATTTACAATAAAATGCCAAATTGTGTCAGAAGCTATACAAATAAGCCAGTTTGTTCCATTGCTTCTCTGAACCCAGAAATATTGCCATTCTTGGAAACTGTCCCATTGCTTCGTATCTCTCTACCAGCGTAGTTCTGCCCGCCTGACCCTCCTCTCACTTCTCTGCTCCTTGTGAGAGAATGATACCTTTGTCCAAGCCGGCAGCCACTCAGGGACTCTCAGCCCTGGCTGGCCTGGCAGCCCACGAGGTTTGCCCCATCGGAGGCCTGGCCCTGGGAGAGCGAGGCAGGGGGTGGTTCCTCCCTTGGGCCGAGACGGGTTGTCCCCTCCAGCCTGGGCAGGCCCCGGGACGGGCTTCCAAACATGCTGGCGGACAGTGCTAATATTGTGCTAATTTTAGCACAATAATTATTGTTGTTGTGAGAAGCAGGCTTCCCACTAAGCAGAGAGCCCGTTGTGGGGCTCAATCCCAGGACCCTGGGATCATGACCTAAGTGGAAGGCAGACAGTTAACAACTGAGCCACCCAGGTGCCCTGTCACTATCACTGAGTTTATTAATGCACAAAATGTTTCCTCTTTCAAGTTGGCTACCTGAAAATGGAGAGAAAAATTTCATGCTTAATTATAATAAATGATTAATTTTAGATGCATAGTACATTACTGTCTTTCCTCCTTCTAAATGGATTTTGAGCAAACTTTACATTTTAATTGGCTTGCTTCATATGTGTCTTAATAGTATACGTTACTTCACACTGGTCTGGAGACTAGTTACTCCATAAATCACAGATGAATACATAAGTATATGAGTGAATTAACAAATACCAGTTTCTTCTAACTCAGTCCATCAGCAAATTTTAATCAATAACAACATCACATACAAAATGCACTAAATAAAAAGTTTAATAGTATCTAGCACTTGAAATTAAGCAAAGCACCAAATTTGACCTGGGAATCATAAATTTCTTCTCTTTCCTTTAGAATTAACATTTGAATAATTGATCATACTTTTCTTACTGAATTGACAAAGTTGGTTAAATGTAGAAGGACCCACAGTTTACTTTAGAGCCATTCATTTAATGTAAGCAAAGGGGCAAGAGATTGTTTTATTCATATACAGACCAAGAAAAGTCTTGTACATGTGGTTTAAGAAGTACCACTTGAGAGTGTTAATTTTTTTTTGAAAGTGTTAATTTACATATTCCTGTTCAATGGCTAAGTTAAAAACAACGCATGCTTTTAGTTTTAGCCTTAAAAGAGATGTATAAAATTTACTTTACTCTGTTTCCAGAGAAGCTAATAATTCTGGCCTTTAAGTGCTTTACAAACTGAACTCACTTGTTCTCTGTCAGCTCTGGAATAATAGCCTAGCTCCACACCCATTTCAAGGAAGACACAGATGGCTTCTGGTCCATTTCCTCTTCTTTGCAACACAACTGGGCTGTGCAGCCAGACTGCCCAGCGCAAGCAAGCCACTGTTCTTCTGTAAACTAACTGTGTGCTCTTGGACAAACTGCTTGTCTTCTGAAGCTTCATTTCTCATTGGCAATCCAAACATGATATAGTACATTTTTCTCACAATCATTGATAATAAATAAATCACAATATAGTTATTCAGAAAGAGAAAATGCTGAATTAAAATTAGCACTATCAAAATACTGTTTTTGGTTTGTTGGTTTGTTTATTTGTTTGTTTGCTTATTTGTCTTTCACCTCTGGGCCCAATAACAGGAATGCTCCCGGGAAAAGCAAATGATGACAATTAATTCAAAGAAATTTTAGTAATTTATTTGTGGAGACTCTCCCTCCAGCAGAGGAAACAGCAAAAACTCTTGACTCACACAATCAAGTCATAAAAATCAAGAGTATTTAGAGGCCACTTAGGAAGTGTCAGGCACAGTAGTGAGTAAGCAGTAGCTATATCTTCCTTATTTAATTTTACATCAGAGAAGATAAAACAGATATAAAATATTTGCTTGAGCAAGGATACTAAGATGGAGAATATTGGGGAAGGCATAACAGTCACCAATGTTTTGAAAAATACACTAGCTGTGTTTCTGAAAGATAAATATAAATAAACTAAATCAAGAAAGAGGGAGGAAAAGATCAAAACAGAAGGAAGACCAAAGATAATATATAAAAAGCCAAAAGCATTTGAAAAGATCCTCAATATAACTAATCATTAGGGAAATGCAAATCAAAACCAGAATGAGAGATACCATCTCACATCCATCACCACCATAAAAAATAAGGGGTGCCGGGTGGCTCAGTTAGTTAAGCATCTGATTATTGGTTTCAGCGCAGGTCATGGTTTAATGGGTTGTGGGGTCAAGCCTTGAGACTTGCTTTGGGCTCTGCGCTTAGTGGGGAGTCTGCTTGAAGATTCCCTCTGTCCCTCCCCCCAACTCACTCATTCTCTCATTATCTCTCTTTCTAAAATAAATAAATAAATCCTTTTTTTAAAAAAGTAGGACAGAAAATAACAAGTGTTATTGGGGATGTGGAGAAATTGGATCCTCTGTGGATGGTTGTTGGGATTGTGAAATGGTGCAGCGGACTATGGAAAACAGTATGAAAGTTCTTCAAAAAATTGAAAATAAGAGTACCATATGATCCATCAATCCCACTTCTGGGAATATATCTTAAATAATTTAAGGTAGGATTTTGAAGAAATACTTACACACCCATGTTCATAGTAATACTATTGACAATAACCAAGAGAAAGAAACAACACAAATGTCCATCCATAAATGAGTGGATAAAGAAAAGTAACATGTGTATACAATGAAATATTATTCAGCCTTAAAAATAAATTGAAGCAAAAGGGGAATGAGGGGAAATCAGAGGGGGAGATGAACCATGAGAGACTGTGGACTCTGAGCAACAAACTGAGGGTTTTGGAAGGGGGGGTGGGGAGTTGGGCGAGCCTGGTGGTAGGTATTGAGGAGGGCACGCATTGCATGGAGCACTGGGTGTGGTGCATGAACAATTAATCTGGTAACACTGAAAAAATAAACATATTTGGGAGAAAATAAATAAAAAATAGAAAATTAAAAAAAGAAATTATGCCACATGCTATATTACGGATGTCCCTTGAGGACATTATGCTTAATGAAATAAGCCAGTCGGAAAAAGACAACTCTTTATTATTCCACTTACATATGGTATTTAAAATAGTTAAATTTATAGAAATAGAAAGTAAAATGCTGGCTATCAAGGGCTTGCAAGAGGGGCAAAGGGGAGTCACTGTTTATTGGGCATAGAGTTATGGATTTGCAAGATGAAAAATTTCTGGAGGTGTACAATATAAAATACTTACCACTACAGAACTGTATGCTTATAAATAGTTAAGATGGTAACTGCATGTTGTGTGTTTTTTACTACAATAAAATGCATCCAAACAGGAGTGTTGCCATTAGAGGTGAGATAGATACCCTTTCCCAAAACTTACTCAGATGTTGAGACTGATGACACCATATGTGTGCTAGGAGGTTATGAAAAGGTCTGTTATTCACAGAATAATGAAGCTTTTTGGGGAGATCAGGGTAGATTCCAAAACAGGTCCAAGAATGGTATGAAAGAACAGGAAAGAAAGCGAGCTTGATATTTTATGGCAGCTAGTGGGTGGGGGAGAGTGAAGGTTTCTGTATGTGGGTTGGAGCTTGTGTGGTCTGTACTTTTCTGCAGTACCAAAGGAGGGGCTATCCAAACTTTCTTACCTTGTCTGGATGTGAGGCGGAAGATGGGAAGGGGAGTAGTGGGGCTTGAAATTTATCAGTGATCAAAAGTAAATAATGGAGTCAGAGTTTCACAATTTATAATTGTTACAGATTATTAGAATTCAAGATATTTGGCTGGTGACTGTAACATACCATGTTTCATTTAATTATATTTGGGTTTATTTAAGTAGGCCACTACTATCCTTTATAATACTTATAGCCTTCAGGCCATAAATGAGGTGAAATTTCTGTTGAATGCCTTGTTCATAGCTTGTCGTTGTTGGTTTTGTATTGTGGTCTTGTATTGTGGCTTTATATGTAAGGAAACATGTTTGACATTTATTTATATTTAGGATATGTGTGAAGGGAGCTATTCCTAGAGTTCTTTACCCCAAAGTGGAAAAGCTTGAGTAGAAATTGTTGCTATTGACTAGGCCAGACAGTCAAATCATTGGCAATGGTTTAAGAGTTTGCAAAAATGTGCACATAGGGACTGTTGTTGGCCAGGGCATCCAGTGCTGAGATGACTGAATTTAACCAATTAAGCTGACTTTTGGGTCCCATCCTGGATCAGGTGCATCCTGGTTAATGAAAAGCAGTAGCTACCTAAGGAGCTCCATCATGCATATGGTGGAGACACAGTTCTTACATTATAGGAAATGGTATCTTGCAAGAGACAGACTTCAGGAGAGGCTACTCTTCCTGCAGGCAAAATATACCAGAAATCCCAGGCTTAGCTCTATCTTATAGCAAGGAGAGCTTGGTGACCATGCCAAGCTTGCAGGTATTGCAAAGCATAATGAGCAGCTAGGTGTCAAGGATGATAGACTCAGGGCCCTTGAGATCCATTATTTCCAGAAAAGTACAGTATCACCCAGCATTTACCAGTCTCATGGCCTATAGCATGGGCTGAGAAGAGCAATTTCTTTTTTTTTTATTAACATATAATGTATTATTTGCCCCAGGGTACATGTCTGTGAATCTTCGGGCTTACACATTTCACAGCACTTAACAGCACATACCCTCCCCAATGTCCACAACCCAGCCACCCTATCCCTACCCACCCACACCCCCCCACCCCCCGGCCACTCTTAGTTCGTTTCATGAGTCTAGGAGTCTCTTATGCTTTGTGTCCCTCCCCATCCCTTCCTGTTTCTTTTCACTCCCCCACCCCCCTCAAACTCCCGCCTTGCCTCTCAAATTCTTCATATCAGAGAGATCATGTGATAATTGTCTTTCTCTGACTGACTTATTTCACTTAGCATAATACCCTCCAGTTCCATTCACGTCGTTGCAAGTGGCCAGATTTCGTTTCTCTTGATGGCAAGTATTCCATTGTATATGTATACCACTTCTTCTTTATCCATTCATCTGTTGATGGGCATCTAGGGTCTTTCCATAGTTTCGCTATTGTGGACATTGCTGCTCTAAACATTCAGGTACATGTGCCCCTTCAGATCACATTTGTATCTTTAGGGTAAATACCCAGTAGTGCGATTGCTGGGTTGTAGGGTAGCTCTATTTTCAACTTGTTGAGGAACCTCCATACTGTTTTCCAGAGTGGCTGTACCAGCTTGCCTTCCCACCAACAGTGTAGGAGGGTTCCCCTTTCTCCGCATCCTCGCCAACACCTGTCATTTTCTGTCTTGCTCATTTTAGCCATTCTGACTGGTGTGAGGGGG
>JAQQSY010003696.1:0-12790 GCA_028646535.1 Procyon lotor
TTCCTTCCTTCCTTCCTTCCTTCCTTCCTTCCTTCCTTCCTTCCTTCCTTCAAAAGAAACCCACACTGGATACATTTTCACTTAGGCTTGTTAACTGTCCCTTGTGCGCTCATACTGGGGCATTCATTTGTTTATTCTCAAGAAGAAATTGGTTCAGGCATAGGAGCCTCCCATAACAGATGCTTGTGCCTGATCAATGTAAGAGATACAAATTTGGTAGGAATGCCAGCTGGTGCAACCGCTCTGGAAAGCAGTATGGATGTTCCTCAAAAAGTTGAAACTTTTTATGGACATTGGGGAGGGTAGGTGCTATGGTAAGCTCTGTGAATTGTGTAAGACTGATGAATCACAGATCTGTACCCCTGAAACAAATAATACATTGTACGTTAATTTAAAAAAATAAATAATTGGAGAAAAAAAAGAAATATAAATTTGATACTTCTCTGGATGCTCTCAACTTTTCTCAGGGCACCATGACTGTACAGTGAGGGTTAGAAAACCTCTATGCAATTAACAACATCACTTGAAGAAGTCTTAAGGATTTTTTGATGAAAATTAATAGTTGGGTTGGGCTTGTCCTGTACACATATCTGTAACATCTACATTAAAGTTCTTATCAAAGAAGGGGGTTAAAAACATAGACTTTAGGCTCACAGCAAAATTGATTAGAATGTACAGAGATATATATCTCATATATCCCTTGCTGTTCACACATGCCCAGCTCCCCCCATTACTAACACCCCCCACCAGAGTGTTACATTTCCTATGGTTGATGGAACTACAGTGACACATTATCATTACCTGAAGTTCATGGTTTACATTAGGGTTAAATAATGTAACCCTATTAATTGGTGTTATACAATCTTTGGGTTTAAACAAAGAAATAATGATATGCATCCACTAACGTAGCATCATACAGAATTGTTTCAGTGCCCTAAAAATCCTCTGAGTTCTGCTTATTCACCACTCCCTCCCTAAACACTGGCATCCACACTCTTTTTGCTGGGTCCATAGTTTTGGCATTTCCAGAATGTTAGACAATTGGAATTATACACTGTTCCGCTGGAAGTTTTTGGACCAAGAATTCAGTGGAATTTTCCTTTACCTATACTTTCTCCTGTGTCTCTGTGAGACATCTTTTCAATCTCTTTTTTTGCCTTTAATATCAGGGAATGAATCCTCGTTCTCACCATCTGTCTGGTAATACCCCAAGATGCCAGACAACTGAAAACAACTTATGTTTAATAGCTTGATAAGCTACTATCCTTTAGCATATCTCCCCCAGGAGGATCTGATCAGAACACTCACATAAAAATGCAGTCAGTTTTGCTATAATGCTTGTTTTGAAAATGTAAATTTGTTCCAGCACAACTGATATATCAAAGGACAATTTGAGCATAACAGGAATCTCATGTTTGCTTACACATGTTTTCATCCATGAGAAACACTAGGTGAGCACAGCATTTAGCTGAATCTAGCCACCCAGGAATGCACGAAGAGCACGTGCACACACACATACACACCTACCCACCCCCCTCAAACATCTGCCAGCTACCTCAATTCATGGCATGTGTATGAGCCACACTCATTCACATTTGGTGTGACAACCTCCCGTCTGACTTCCCTCCTTTCCTATCCCTTCGGATTACCATCCTTCTGATGGCTATGTCCCCAAGCAGACTGCAGGTCTTTTTCAAGGTAAAGTGTCATATTTATTGTAGCATTTATGTATTTCTTAACCATTAACAAGTGTGAAACTGTGCTGTGATATTTATTAGGCGTGTGTGTGTGTGTGTGTGTGTGTGTATTTTTTTTTGTAATGTGTTGCTGGGAAATATTTTTTAAGTGTTATGCCCACAAACCTATAACCCCTGTGGTTTTATTGCATTATTTTACAAAAAGTGGTGATTTGGGAATACTGTGTAACATTCTAGCAGAACTGAGTCTATAGTACAGGATGTGAAAATGGAACTCCTCTTTAAGGTTCCATTGAGGATCAAGATCATCTATGTGCCAAACTCCTCATTTTTTCTTATGTTAAACTTGCAAAAGCATTGGGAAAAAATCACTTTTTCACATACTCTGGCTTTAGGTGGGCCGGTGTTAAAGTTGAAGCTGCTGGGCATTTCTTTGGAACTTGGAAGCTTTCTTTGGAGAGAGTGACCATGCACTTGGGACCTTAGATCCACCCTCTATGGGAGAAGGATAGAGCTAACTCTCCCCACCCTCCATGCCTTGGAAGAGAGACTTTACTATGCCTGGTAAGAGAGACTTTAAACCACTGAGATGGCTTCCTGTAGACCACACAGAGCTTGTGATTACACAGTAGGGTGGCATTGACGTTAGGCCTGAAAAAAAAAAAAACTTATGGCCTGGCTGATGCAATCTGAAATATACTGATCAACAATCAGTTTCGCATATCATGCTGTGACTGCTTGAAATAATCATTCAGTCAGGCGTCACTGGGCAGGAGAAGAAACGGAAGTGATGTCAGGAGGGGTGTGGACAAGGTGGAAGGATGTAAGCAGAAATCAGAGGAAGATAAGATACTAACTAGTCTCCTAGCTCTAAGGATGGAGGAAGGGACTACGAGCCAAGGAATGTAGGTGGCCTCTCAGGGCTGAAGAAGGCACAAAACCAGATTTCCCCCTAGATCTTCCAGAAGGAGCACAGGCTGTCTATACTTTGATTCTAATCTAGGTGAAAAATAATTTTAGGCTTTTGATCTTCAGAACTACAAGATAAGAAGTTCGTTTTAAATCACCAAGTTTGAGGTTATGAGAGGAATAATTCTGGCCAATAATTTGGCCCGAAATATAAGACAAATATGTATTGAGGGCAGAGGCAGAAGGAAAGAGGGAGGAGAGAGAAAGACCTTTGGTTCCTACTGGAAATTATGGATTACAATCACATGTGTCCAATAAGTGCAGACTTAGCTTCAGAGCCAAGGCAGACTTTGCTTGGGACCAGGATGAAGACACTTGCAGGAGCCGAGACCATCTGGTAATTCCATAGCCAGCGGCAAGGGGGACAATCTGGGCAGACACCACCCTACTGACTCTATTGTTGATATATTTGGTTTCTTATTGGCAAAACCTCTTCTATCCACGAGTAAAATGATGTAGTTGACAAGCAAAGTTGAAAGTATAAAATATTTTTTTTTAAGATTTATTTATTAGAGAGAGAGAGAAAGAATGTGAACTAGTGGGTGTAGGGGCAGAGGGAGAGGGAGAAGCAGACTCCCTGCTGAGTGTGGAGCCCTATACAGGGCTTGAACCCAGAACCCTGAGATCATGACCTGAGCTGAAATCGAGAAACAGACACTGAGGCACCCCCAAAGCATAAAAGATTTCACTAAGCTCCATGGGGCCTGTTAGATTAGGGATCCACGTTATGCCCTCTGGTTTGAGTAGCATCCTTCTGTGACGAGCCAGAGGACCCCGAGTAGCCCACTGTGCGAGGAAGACGGAGCGCAACTGGGAGTATTTGTGTGTGGAAAGATCTTTGAATTGTCCCAGCTGAGTGGAAGCCAGGCTGAAAGACTCAGCGGGTTGGTGCTTCTTCGTGCTGTGAAGGAGTAGAAGTGAAAAGTTAGAAATGTTTTCTCCTCCTTGGCTTGCTCTTCTCTCTCTCTTTCCCACCGGACTCTATACTTAGATTCACTGATTTCGACAGAAGTAGGGTGCATCTTCAGTTGTCTGCTGAACTTTTTACTCTCTTACCTCTTTATCTTTGTTTTGCTTTTCAACCCTTTACAGGACATGGGAAGGAAGTCAGGTGAAGTGGGGCTGGATTCCAGGTCCTTCAGCTTCGGGCTGGGTGACCAGGCCCAGGGACTGCTGGCACATATGGACTATGACACAAATGTTGCTTTTTGTCTCATTCTTCGACAGTAATACTGCCCTCTGCCGTAGGGGTGGGCACACAGCAGAAGTCCAGAATCCAGTCTCAGAAAATAGTGCTGTAGGTTCAAGCCATGAAGATACGCGGAGGTCAATGAGTTCTCCAATGTGAAACCTCAGGAACATCTCTGGCCTGAATGATCCAAGAGACCTGATTCTAGAAACACCTCATGTCAGAGCTATTCAGTCAGGAAAAGGGAATGATATGACTGCATGCGTGCTATGCTCTGAGTACTGATCAAAGTGCAAGGTGTTGAGAAACATTTCACTTCTTCACCACGTTTATATTTATACCATGGTGGAGATTTCCTCGCCAGACAGCACAATGTTAGCGCCTGGTATCATTTAGGGGATTACTATACATTAGGAATTTGGAATCAGAATGGGGTTTGAGTGTTCACTTTGTTTCTTCAAAGGTTTTTGACCTCAAACAGTTTTCTTAACCTTTTCAAGGCTCATTTATTCAACTGACCTTTTATGGAGTACCTACACTGGGTTCACCACGAAACTGTCCTAGAGGCATTACCGAGAAAAGACAGAGTCCCTGCCCTGCAGAGAAAACCATTAGCCTTTAGTTTCCTCAAGTGTCAAAATTTGGATAATATTGTAGCATGTTGTGAGGATTAAATGAGATAAATTTTTATGAGAGTGTTTCGCATTTAGAAGAAACTCAATAAGTGTTAATTTCTTTCTTTCCCTAGTGGCAGCCTGGTGGGAAGGAAATGTTTCCGCTGGGAAATCTTTATTTGTGCTTCTCAAGTAATACTAACAGTGCCTTGGGGACGACTGGCTTAGAATAACAACTATGAAAACAATATTAGAATGAAGGTAACTCCCTAGATTGGTGAAAATTATACTGAGCTTTTGGTCAGCCTTCAATATTTGAAAATAATTCTGTGTAAGAATGACTTGGGTATATACATGTGTTATGTGGTCAGATGTCCTGAAGATAACCCTTTCTCCACCACCAGGAACAAGTGGAAAATAGGTGAGATTTTTAAAATCAAATTAGCAGAAGTAATATTAATGCTCTTGGGTTTCTGAGAGAGTCTGTTACGGCCAATGTGGTAGTTACTGGAATGTCAGGGAGGCCAAAAAAGAGTTAAATATTTCTTAATACAGTGATAACGTGAATGTTGATCCACAAAGGGAAGACCAAAGTTCTACTAACAGGAAGAATATTATTTTCTCATATGAAACTAGTCTGTCTTCTCCAAGAAAATGTAAGCTCACCTTTGAGGCACACTTGCCCCTTGGGTGAATCATAAGGAGGCTTCCACAGCCCTTGGAGCAGCAGAGAGCCTGAAAGACCATCAGTGGTTCCAGCCAAAGGCCCCCAGAACACCTTTCCTCAGCAAGGGTGGTTATTGGTCTTACTGTGTGGATTCCACAGGTATCTCAGGGAGAGCCTCTTAGAGGGGGTTGTTGTGGATTTGGGGCTTATGTTTGGTGTTTTGGGGTGAGGAAGCCATGACACAAGGTTTTTCTCTGGTGCTGTCAAAAAATGGTGACGATCCTATGACAAAATTTTATCGAGGAGGCAGGAGGAATGGAGCAGACCTTTGGAGCTGGAGTCTGGGAAGAAGTAGTCATTCCTGTTAGCCAGATGAAGGAGATGTTTAGGCATTATGTGCTTTGCCCAGTGTTCTTGTTCTTTATCTGTGCTCCGACATGTTTATGAAATAGTCTTGTTTTGTCTCCCTTCATCACAGTCACCGAGTGACCTTGTCTGATGTTCATGTTGTGGGAAATCGCTTATGTTCCAAGGGAGACTAGGCCTCACCGTGAGCTCTGGGCTAACAGCTGTCAGGAGCAGCTTTTTCCTTTCTCGCCTGCCTACTCTCACCGTGGGCATGATTCCCTCCCAGTGTGACAGCAACGGGCAGTGACAGACCCAACAGAAGGAGCCATTAGCTGTTGGCATCTGGAGCAGGCCCAAGATTTGTAAGTTTGCAAGAGAGGAGAAGGAGTTAGTCTGTTAATGGGGGAAGAGAGGCCAGGGAGGGAGGGATGGAAATGGGGAGATCACAAAAAGAGAAGAGTTGGAGAGATAGAAGGAGAGGGCCCAGAGAGACACTTTCACCTCCCAGGCTATAGGATTCCTTCCCTTGTTTGATACAAGAAAGTGTAGGTTACATAGGATTTGTGCATAGTATGCTCTTTTGAAACTCACCAAATCTAGTAGCAAATGGCTTTGCACAACTCCCTTGGAGTTTGGTTTATGTTTTGCCTTGGCAAAGCAGGAAAGACTGGGAGAAGGGGCTGAAAGCTCCCTTTCAATCTTTCATGAATTCCATTTGAGTCAGCCCTGTATGGAAACCAGTCCCTCATCTCTACAGCCTAAAGCTTCAATGGACTGCCATGCGCTTACCACAGTTAGCTGCAGACTTAAAGAAAGAAATGGGGGTACGGGTGGGCATTATTCCAGGAGCAGGAGAAACTATTCCCTGTGGGATAGAGAGGAAAAGAAAACTTCAACACAAATGAAGTAAGGGCAGTTAAGACCGGAAAGTCGGCATTTTCACAATGGGCTCTATCGTGATGTCCTGTATTATTGCCTTGGAGCAAGATAATGTTTTCAATCGAGGGCTTTGAAATATAAAAGTTGTTGCTTTTTAAATTATGTTTTAAAGATTTTATTTACTTATTTTTGTGTGAGAGAGAGCAAGAGAGAGCAAGAGAGAGCGAGCGAGAGAGAGAGCATAAGTGGAAGGTGGGGAGGGCACAGACAGGCGGAGGGAGGGGGAAAAGCAGACTCCCTGCTGAGCAGGGAGCCCAGTGTGGGACTTGATCCCAGGACTCTGGGATCAGGATCTGAGCCAAAGGCAGATGCTTAACAATTGAGTCACCCAGGTGCCCCTAAAAATTGGTTCTTGAATAAAAATATGTTTACGAATGATGAATTACCTAATTAACATACTTGAACTTTAAATATTTTTTTGTCTCTTAATTTGGTCCAAAAGTAGGGTGTAGAGCAATCTTTGGGGAGATACTGCTGTGGTGGAGGGCACAAGAAACCCATTTGTGGAGCTAAGCTGCAGCCCTGCATGGGAAATGATTTTCAACCGAAGGACCTCAGGTGCCCCCTCTCCAGCCCCTGTTGGTTTCCTGCAAATCTACAAGGAGGGCTGATAAAACAGAGAGAAAAGAAGAATGAGTGACCTTGTAGACTAGAGTGTTCAGAGTGAGAAAAGCAAGGGAAGAGCAGCTTTGCTAGGGGCCCACAGTACAGGGGAAGGAAACATGGCCTTCCCAGAAGTGACTGGATGATAATGATGGACAGACCAGGGTTTAAACAAGTGGATAAGCAAACGTTACAATTCACAGGGGATGGAATTGCTCTGAAGGAGGAGGTGGCAGGCAAGGTGGGAGAGGGTGGCACCTAGCCAACTATGGGCCAGCCAGCATGGAGATTTTCCCTGTCATCACACATTTGGAGACAAATCGATTTTGCAATTTACTATATTCCTATGTAGGTAAAAAAAAAAAAAAAAAAATTCTTTTTGTAAATACGTTTACAAGATGAACAGTATATTCTTTTTGCTACAGATTAATAATGACTTTAATTATTCTCTAGATATCCTTTGTCAACATCAAAACCCTCTAGGTTCTGCTTTCTACAGTAGAATGAGGTTAGGGGCCATACTCCCTATGTATTTATGAAACGCCAACTTGAAGAGTTATCCTGTTCAGAGGGATTAAACATAAATTTTTTTTTTTAAGTTGATAAGACTTTTTTTTTTGCATTTAAAATTATAACACCAAACTGAAGAGAAAGACAATACAACTAAATATGCCTTAAAATTATTATTATCAAATCTAGAACCAGAATTTTGGTCAAATTATAACCCAATTGTTCACGAACTTAAGAACGTGTCCTTATTTTAAGGACATGTGGGTTACTCAGTTGGTTAAGCATCTGACTCTTGCATTTGGCTCAGCTCATGATCTCAGGATTGTGAGATCCAGTCTCGTGTCAGGACTTTGTGCTCAGGAGGGAGTCTGCTTCTCTCCTTCTCTCTCTGCCTTTCTCCCAGCTTGCATGCATGTGCTCTCTCTCTCTCTCTAAAATAAATAATTAAATCTTAAAAAAAAGAGAATTCTTAATTTAAATTTTCTTTAAATATTATTTATTTGTGCTATATAACGCAGATGAATAATTAAACTTCAAATGCAAGAAGACATATGACAAATATTCCAGACTCCTTTCTTTGGTACTCTGATGAGCCAATGATCCTGACATTTTCTGGCTACAAAACGGAAATCAAATGAGGTCAGGAACAAAGACAATTAGAGTCCAAGGAGTTCCTGAGGCACCAGGTGTATAAGATAGATCTTTGCCTTCCAGAAGGGAAAGGCAGTGGAGTACAAAATGTCTGCTCCTTCCAGGTAGGGAGCTGAGTTGGAAATTCCTTTCATGGAGCCAGAGGAAAACAGAAATGAACATTTTCTATTTCTGCACTGGTTTTGGTGGAACTTAAAGAAAAGTCCTCTTGCCAGCTCTTACCTGGGTGTAGAATATGAATTTCTATTGCTTAGATGGCCTGAAAATTTTAATTTTCAGCAAATGAATAGTTTTAAGGTGCACAGAATCTATAGGACTCTCAGGTAATCAAGAGAAGCCAATATCAAAACTCCTTGGAGGAATAAATTCTCAATCCAGGCCTTAGAACTGCCTCACAGAGAGAGGGGCAGCAACTCCGAACTAATAAAAAGAAGTCATAAAACACATCAGAAGGAGTCGTCATGAGCAATTGCCAAAAGAAACAGACGGGAGAAGACATTGGATATTGGAGTTGTGGAATATGAATATAAAATGGGCTTGCTTAATAAGTTTAAATGAATAAAAGCAGAAATGAGAAATATGAGTAAGGATGAAGAAATTTCCAAAGATTACCAGCTGGTTTTGAGGGGAAAAAATAGACATAAAATCCAAAATAACTGAAGTAAAAAAAACAAATCAATGGGAAGATTACAATGGCAGGTTTGGTAAAATGAGTAAATGGTAAGAGCGGGGGAGCTAGCCGGTAATGGTGGAGACAGGTTATTATGCATTCATCAAACCCCATGGAATGTGCAACACAAAAAAATGAGCCCTAATGTAATCTGGGGGCTGTAGTTCATAATAATGTTTCATTGTTTGCTCCTTGATTGTAACAAAGGTATAACACACTCACACAATATATTAATAATAAAGAAAATTGTGCCTGGCGGTGGTGATGGTGAAGAGTATGTGGGTATTCTCTGTACTTTCAGGTTTTCTATAAACCCAAAACAGCTCTCAAAAATAAAGTCTAGGGGCACCTGAGTGGCTCAGTTGCTTAATCAGCTGATTCTCGGTTTCCACTCAGGTCATGATCTCCATATTATGAGACTGAGCCAGGAGTAGGGCTCCAGCCTCAGCAGGAAGTCTGCTTGAGATTCTCTCCCTTTACCCCTCCCCCAAATTGTGTATGCACATGTTTCTCTCTCTCTTTCTCAAATAAATCTTAAAAAAAGTAAAGTCTAATAATAATAATAGTAGTAATAATAATAAATCATGAAAGCAGTCAGTTAAAGACAGATTGCCCACTAAGGAGAATAATCAGATTCTTAGCTGGCATTGATAATGACCACTGGAGATTGCCAACAGTGTAATTATATTTTCAAAGTGTTTAGAGAATACAATTGTAAATTTAAAATTGTGTAAATTGTGAAAGTCTCAAGAACAAGCATGAAAAAAAGGCATTTTTCAAACATACAAAAAATGTGTTTAAAACAAAAAATAAAAACCGTTTCTAAAGTATTGTCTGAAGGACATATTTTTTAAAATAGATTTATTTGTTTATTTGATAGAGTGAGAGAGAGAGAGAGAGCGAGAGCATGGGGTAGGGAGAGGGACAGAGAGAATCTTAAGCAGGCTCCATGCCTAGCACAGAGTCAGATGTGGGGTTTGATCTCACAACCCATGAGATCATGACCTTGGCCTCAACGAGAGTCAGATGTTTAACCAACTGAGCTACCCAGGCACCCCAGGATGCATTTACGGATAAAAGAAAGAGAATCCTGAAATGAAGGTCTGTGATTCAAGAAAAAATAAAATGTAAAAGTAATTAAAAACATGGATAAATTGTAATAAATATTGATTGGATAACAATAATAAAAATGCCTAAAACATGGAGGAAGCTAAAATATAGGGCAAAAGTAGCTTGTCAACCAGGAGGACCCTGGGAGAGTTAAATCATTTTAAGATTCTTTTGTTGTTAAGGGTGAGGGTGTGGGCTGGGCTGCTATTGACCATAGTTCCTGGAGTTGCGCGATAGGGGGCTCCGAGGTGGAGTGAGGCATAAAGTTATTATATTCAAAACTGCAAGAGTAACCGTGAAAAGTGTAAAGTACATACCATCTAAAGCAGTAGAAGGAAACTTATAGAATGAGAAAAATCTTAATGATTTCAAAAAGAAGAAAAGAAGGGAGGATGAAAACTTATAGAAAAGTTAAGATAAAGGGGCGCCTGGGTGGCTCAGTGGGTTAAAGCCTTTGCCTTCCGCTCAGGTCATGATCTCAGGGTCCTGAGATCGAGCCCCGTATCGGGCTCTCTGCTCAGTGGGGTGCCTGCTTCTTCCTCTCTCCCTGCCTGCCTCTCTGCCTACTTGTGATCTCTCTCTCTCTCTCTGTCAAATAAATAAATAAAAATCTAAAACAAACAAAAAAGAAAAGTAAGATAAATAGAAAATGAAAAATAATGGTGGTCTGAAAGGATAAAAATATAGCAATACTAATAATGTTGCTCAATTGAACCCTTTTAATAAAGAATCAAGAATTGAACAATTCCAATTTTGTAGAAGACACACTTGAAACATAAGGACAATAAGAGGATGAAAGCAAAGGAACAGAAGAGATACACTGCACCGATACTAAATAAGAGAAATATGTACCACTATAAGAGCAACAAAATGTATTTTATGAATAAAGCATTGTAGGAGGAAAAAGAGAGTCACTTGTAGGTTCAATTAAACAGGAAGCTATAGTAATTCTAAATGTTTATGTAACTAATAGAATAGTTTAAAAATATATAAAAGAAAAACTGATGTAACTACAAGGAGATTTTGACAAATCCATCTTCACATTGAGAGACTGTAGCATCCTTAGTAACTGAGAGATTAAGCAAGAAAAAAAAATATGAGTAAGAATATAGGATCTTTGAAGAAAAAAAATCACAGTATTTATGTAAAGGATATGCATAGATTCCTATAATAATAGTTTTTTTTTTAAGATTTTATTTATTTATTTATTTGACAGAGAGAGAAAGCTCACAAGCAGGTGGAGAGGCAGGCAGAGAGAGAGGGGGGAAGCAGGCTCCCCGCTGAGCAGAGAGCCCGATGAAGGGCTTGATCTCAGGACCCCAAGATTATGACCTGAGCCCAAGGCAAAAGCTTTAACCCACTGAGCCACCCAGGCGCCCCAGATGCCTACAATAGTAGTTGAAGTATACAGACCTTTTTTCTCCCAAAGACACATAATTTGTATATATTGACATATATTTAGCCAAAAAGCATTGACATTAAAAAAACGTCAGTATCACAGACTCCGCATTTCTTCCTATAGTGCAATTCAGTTAGAAGTTAGTGATAAAGAAGATATGGTACATATATACAATGGAATATTATGCCTCCATCAGAAAGGATGTATATCCAACTTTTGTATCAACATGGATGGGACTGGAAGAGATTATGCAGGGTGAAATAAGTCAAGCGGAGAAAGTCAATTATTTTATGGTCTCACGTGATGTGTGGAGCATAAGGAAAAACATGGAGGTCATTGTGAGAAGGAAAGGAAGTGTGAGTGGGGGAAATTGGAGGGGGAGATGAACCATGGGAGACTGTGGACTCTGAGCAACAAACAGGGTTTTGGAGGGGAGGAGGTGGGGAGTTGGGTGAACCTGGTGGTTGGTATTGAGGAGGGCCTGTATTGCATGGAGCACTGGGTGTGGTGCATGAACAATTAATCTTGTAACACTGAAAAAATAAAATAAAAGTATTTGGGGGAAAAAAGAAGTTAGTAAGAAAACATTATGCAAATTTTCCATGCATGTGTGTTTTTTTTGAAAAACACACTTCTAAGTAATTAACACAACTATTTACAATTATATGGCAAATTAGAAAATGCGGCACAACATTAAAATCTGAAGGCTTTAGCTAAAATGATTTTTAGAGGAAAATTTATAATTTTAAACCCATGTGTTAGAAGAGAAGGAGACTTGAAACTTGACGAGATCAGAATTCACAGTGAAGCCTCCATGGGTTTGCCAGGCGTGGGATGCGACTTTCTGCAAATGTAGACATCTGCCTAGACTTCCTGGCTTGCCCTTGGGGAGTGTCCCCACTCAGACACAGCAAGGAAGTGCTTGGCAAACACAGCCCTCTCCTTCCAGTCACTCATAATTCTCCTTCAGTTCTTGTTTTCTCACACGGCCTGTGGTAATTTATGTTGTGCGGGCCACCCTGCTCCCTCTCCATCTTGTGTTCATTTGTTTTCAATGGAAAGTTCTAAGAACGAAGCCTTGATGACTTCCTGGAGATATTATTTGCCGGTTCTCTTTGCTTCTCTTCTATCCTTTGGATTTCTTATTCGTACATCCAGCAGAAATTGCTGCATTTCATTACAAAGCAAATGCATTTCATGGTGTAAGTGTGATGTTGCTACTGCTGGGGATTCCTTGCTTTATGAATAAAGCCACTCACGAACAAGTGACTTGGGCAATGTGAACAGCACATTCTTGCCAGATTTAAGTAACTGAAATTACCCAAGACTTGTGGTGCCATTGGGAAGGCTCAATCTTGCATTCAGAGGTCTCTTCGGCATTGATCCAGGTAGAGATATCAAGCATTTGACCGTGGGTGATCTCC
>JAQQSY010003697.1:0-12790 GCA_028646535.1 Procyon lotor
TTCTGAGCAGGTGTATCAACAAGTCAACAACAACAGCCATAATAATAAATCCAAATGCACACAGCAATTGCTCACAAAGTCTAAGTGAGGCGGTCATTCCTGTTTCATTTAGGGACAGCGGATGTGTCTATTTTTCAAAATCATCCCGTTTTGGTAGTTGAGAAATTGGACTTGAGAAGCCATTACTAGTCAGTGATTTCGAACATATATCACTGAATCATGAACAAAACTTTGTTTATTCGTCTTGGTAAAAAGTATGTATTTTATAAACTTTTTATACAAAATGAGAATTTCATAGAAGTGGAAAATCTTATAATTTATGCCATCGAACAGGAGATGAAGCCTGGTGAGAATCAACAAAGACATGCATTTACATGCCGAAGAAGCACCTCAAGCAAAGGAAATTTTAGTGTAAATTCTTCCTACTCAAACTTAGAAAATGCATTTCCATGTTTCTAAGTTGTTTATCTATTTATTGTGAGCTAAGGAGAGTGAATCTTGCCATGGGAGGATCCTGAGCCAGAAAGCTCTGAGTTGGTGAATCCAGGTTGCTGGGAGGCCAGGAGGCAGGAGGCCCTTTCAGGTGAGGCTGGGGGTGGGGATCCAGGTTAGAGCTGTCCACGCAGCTAATATGCCCCCGAAAGACAGGATTCGGGGCCAGCCGACATTTGTAAGTTCAGCTCTGTGCAAAGATTTGATCTAAAAACATGCCCTCCTTTTCCCCTTGAAATATTCAGCAAGTCCTACCTGGGTTACTATGTTTGGCATGAGTGACTTATTCTGAGAGAATGTAGTGTTGAATTCCACATGGAGATACACAAGAAAAACAACTGACATGTGGAAACAGCCAAGGCATACATATAAGGCAGTTCAAAATAGTATTCTATCAATGAGAGATGCTGGCAACCACCAAGTTTGATTTTAGGTAGGCTCCACGGTGAGCCTGGAGCCCAAGGTGGGGCTTGAACTCATGACCCTGAGATCAAGACATGAGCTGAATCAAGAACGGGACGCTTCCCCGACTGAGCCATCCAGGCGCTAACCACAAGTTTAATAAGACACATTCAGTCCAGAGCACAGGCAAAGCAGGGAGGGGGCGGGCAGAGCAAGGAGGGGGAGGGCAGTGCACAGAGAGGGAGCAGTGCAGGTGGGTGTGAACCACCCTGTCACACATCTGCACGAGCCTCAGAACAAGCAGGATGGGAGAGGAGCATTTGTTCTGCCTTAGTTGGTCTCTGTGGACACACAGACTGGTTCCCGTGTCACTTCTGGTATCAGTAACTTTGATTCTAATACTACAATGTGTGTATTCTGGGGCCACAAAAAGTCTACAAAGGTATGTAAGCACTTCATAGAATAGCTAAGTGGGATCTTCTAATCCTGGAGGAATCAGACTGTGCTCAATTTGTTAAGAAACAGTAGGTAAGTCTCCCACGTGGAGGGTTTCTTAGGATGACATGAATTTTGATTTTCTCATTGATCTAAGAATACACTGAGTTTAGGTGGAATATATTTCTTTTGTGGAATGGCAAAGATTATCTAAACATGCAGAACCACATTTCCTAGTTGTGGGTCCTGCCAGCGTCTAGGTCTGGGAGCTTAGGGAGTAGAAGAAAGGCTCAGGCATCCCTAGGAGCTGGTCAAGGACGTGGGGAAACCTTCTCCTGGCTGCCTAAAAGGAAATGCAAAAAAACTAGTTGAATGTATTCATGTTTAAAAGCAAGCTGTGTTCCTCCTCCGTCTTCATGGAAGTTTGTTTAAAGGGGATGAATGCTACAGGGGTCCAGTCTGGAACTAGAATTCTGGGACAGTTAGAGAGAGATGCTCACACCCCAGCAGTATGCCTAGATGTTTGTTCATGGTGCGTCCTCACAGCATCTTTTGCTTCTAAATTCTATCGGACGGTCACACCGCTGTGGTGTGTGGCGGCCGAATCTGATGCCAGGTTGCCCAAGGAGGACCAGTGCCTGAGCTGCTTTTTATAAAAGGTACTCAACTGTCGCTGAAACACAGTATCTCTTCTCGGTCTCTGTCCAGTGCACACTATCCTTATAGGACTGGTGACCCATGAATTAGGTTGCTCCTTCCCCGAGTAGACAATGTCCTTGAGTCTCTAATTCAATAGCATCAAGCAGCCAAACAAAGCTCTTCCCAGGTGCTGAGTCATCCTTGATCGTGGAAGAGCTATTTAAAGCCTTGGATTAGGAAGGGTCCCCCCATTAGCCTCTTTTGGGGTGCTCGTGGGTCCTAACTCATTCTCTTTCAAATACGCCCTTCTACCTCTAAGTAGCGTGGAAGGCAAATGAAAAGCAGCAAAGGCATAAGTCAATTAGGACACTTTGTAAAGAAATAAATCAATAAAAAAGCCCCGATTACATCCATGTCTCCACAAGATCAGAAAGACAGAAACATCCTCCTTATTAATGCCTCCTTATTAACCAGGATGGCACGGAGGGCAAGAGACAGCCATCCTGGCTTCCCACACCCTGGTCCCGCTGCCTTGTTGGCTGCAGACGTCTCCAACATCTCCCAGTAACACAAGTGTCTGCTAACGGGTTAGACACCCTGTAACCATGGGCGTCGCAAAGTCCCCGTGCAAGTTCAGGCTTTAATGACTCATGAAAGAATGAAGCCGTAAGTGGTATACGAAAGAACATTTCAGGAAGCTTTTATACGATCAGTTGCAAATAATTTCGCGGCTCCCGTAGAACTACCATCTTTCAGAAGCAGTGTTCAATTTAACTTTCCGTATGTATTAAAAACTTCCCCAGGTGTTCTTTAGCGATTCTAGTTCTTTTCTTCCAAAGGATTTAGCTTTGATAAAAAGCCATCAATTTTTGCATAAACTCACTGCAGGAACAAAGCAAGAAAAGGAGGTATACTGAGACTTAATAAAATATTAAGGATGTTAGTCATTATATATTCTGAAAGACAAAGAAGATGTATTCCTCTTACACATCATCTTTTCTTTCTACTTTTCTGTTTTAATTCATTGGAATGGTAATATGTTACTTTAAATCAAGAAATATAATTTTAAAAATCATGATTTCTGATGATAATATTTATAAATAGGATATAGGGTCCTTTGCCTCAGATATTTTATTTTATTTTATTTTATTTTATTTTATTTTATTTTTTTTAAGATTTTATTTATTTGACAGAGAGAAACACAGTGAGAGAGGGAGCACAAGCAGAGGGAATGGTAGCGGGAGAAGCAGGCCCCCTGCCGAGCAAGGAGCCCGATGCGGGGCTCGATCCCAGGACCCTGGGATCTGACCTGAGCAGAAGGCAGACGCTTAATGACTGAGCCACCCAGGCGCCCCGCCTCAGATATTTTATTTGATGATCTGATTGATTTTCTAATCCTATCAAAAAAATCAAAGAACACCCCTTATCAAGATGGACAATGTCAGCAACTTGAATTTCTCCAGGATAAAATATGTATTTAAACCAAGTAGTTCAGTATCTTTAAAAGTCACCCCAACTTATTTGGGCTTGTAAATTTGCTTCTGCAAAATAATATAATTTACTCAAAGAAAATTAAGAGTGAGTAAGAGGTAAGTTGCCTCCATTGGTCATAGTCCAATAAAGCCCATTAAAATATTGGTTTAATCGTTTATATTTTAGGAAAAGGTATAATTTAGAATAATGTAACTGATTGTAATTGAGTAGCGACATCATTCAAGCAATTACTACTTACACTGGATTAGAGATACTTTTCCTGCTGTTTGCCTGTCAGATTCCTTCCTGTTCCTTTTCCTTTCTTTTTCAAACCATCTTACTGCTGAACAGGGAAGAGGTTTTATAGAGAAATACTCTATAATTTATAAAATAATCATTTTATAATTTATAGAGTTTATAAAAATATTTTGAGGGCTTGGATTTTGCCATGTGAGGGTATTAGAAATGAGTTATGAATGAAATGATACATTTTCCATAATTTTTTTATAAACATGACGATGTTGCCTAGTACGATTTCTGGAAAAGTCTCTATTAAAGGCAGAAACCAGTGCTAGTGAGTGATGCTCCTCCACTTCTGGAGAAAATATTTAAGAGCAGAGAGTAATCTCTCTAGCCTCAAGCAAAACTGAGACCTAGAAAAACTAAGCATTTCTTCTTATCTTGGAACACAGTTTATCTGTAGATGGTGATCACTGTCACATCTCAAGCTACACAGCAATTCCAAGTTCTATCCAAAGACCTTCTTTGTGCTTCAGAAAGTGTACAAACAGTTTACATATGTTTTTCATGTTCATGTAATGAATATGCAAAATAAGGGTAAACTAGAAATAGGGGGGAAATCCTCATTTTTAAAGAATCTTTGTGCAAACATTTTGAATACACTCCAATTTTAAAAAAATAAATACAAACGTTTCAAAGGGCCAAATTTAATAGAACACAACCAAAATAAAATAGGTATTTAGAGGGATAGGTCCACGGGGGGTATTTGGGGTTTTGTGTGATTTTGTGAACTTGCTTTTCAATAGTTTTTCCAGGAGGATCTGGATGGAACCGTATAATGTGCTTTAAAGGCATTTCATTAAAGCAGTTACTAAAATCTAAACTACTATGAAACACTTTGCATAATGACATAAAATACCGTAATGTATGTGAAATCCTTGTGCAAACTGCCAGGTGCTATACAAAGTGGATTTGATCAGTATGTTTCCCGATAATGCCGGATAAATGAGCTGTTTCCGTGTCTTTGTAGTAGAAATATCGTATCTGAGTGTCAAAAAGGAAAATTGTGATGTTCTTGTTAAATTGTTTTAGTATAAATATGTGAATACTCTCAATTTCCTAAAAAAAAATCACAACTCAGATATTGTTGGTGCTTTAACTGAACGTAGCCGTGTGGGCAGCGCGGGGGGTGGGGGGGGGAAGACCCCGCCGCACAGGTGAACTTTACCTTGGTAAACAAAGTGAAAGCCCCGGGCAGAGGCTCCGCTCTTTGCGCTGAATCGGAGGAGAATCTGATTGGATGTCGCCAAAGGCAATGTTTCACCTAAGGAAGAAAATCACAGACCATCCGTGAGACCCATAGGAGACAGTGCACCGTGGTGGGCAATATTTTGGAAAGTAGTTATTAACTTGGGATCTCTCATTTAACTGTTGGACTCTTATGAAATTTCCCTTTGGGTTGAGGACTCAGACATACTGTATCTATCAAGATTTTAAAACTGTTCTTATCCATTCGTTCCGTTAAAATGTTGCTTTAATGATCATCTCATTTTGGCTTTCCTCTGAAGCAGGCACTAAACATAGGTCTGTTAGCTGACAGTGCAGGAAATTGAAGAGTCAGATTTATGGTTGACTCAGAACCAACTATATTTGATAATGACTGGCTGGGATTTTATTTAAAATAAGAAAATTAAGAAAATCCGAATCCAAAGCTGATTTTAAAAATACTGAAGCATTCAGAAAAACAAACAGACAAAAAGTTCTGAAAATGTATTTTCACCTTTTAAAGTATACCTACACTGAGGAATGCTCTTTCCCAAGTGCTGCTAAGGAGCAGGTGAATGGCATTAGCATTGCAGAGGTGAATTTCTCTATGCGCATCAGTATTTTAAATCTCTATCTTCTGATGCATTTCTAGACATTGCATCATTGGATGTTGGCAGAAAATAATAATCTTAAGACTTCTGGTTAATAATAGGGAAAAACTGGAAATAATAAAATCCTACCCTTGGTTGGCAAGAGTTGTGACGCAGCTACGTGCCTTGACTGTACCTTGGTAAATGATGAAAACACAACAGTGGTAGAACCTTTACAGTTTGTACAAGGTCCAAATCCATGAGGGGCTAAGTAAACTTGGCCGTGTTGATCAAATGAGTACTATTCAGCACTAAAACTAATTATTTTTGGTGTATATTCACATTTTTTGATTGGGGACGACTCCATTTTTGCTTTTATGGCAAACAGACGGAGCTGTGAAATGACATCCCACGTTTATGAAGCCCCACGTACGTTTCAATGCAGTCATACGCATACGCTCATTCTGTGTGTGCACATACGTACCCACAGATACACGGGAGTGTGATCGCTCTCTATACATACGTATTTAAAAGCTGGTAATGGGTTAGAACAAAATATTGATACTATTTATCTCCAGGAAGATCATGAGGCATGAAAGAGAAAATAGCATACACAAGATAGTTTACTACCCCCTCTTTTCCTGATATTTGCCTTTGTTATTGAGACGGATATTATATTTTCTACGACGTTAATAAGTAAAATGATAAAGGTCAGTGGTTTTACACATGGGATAAAAATACAGTTGAAATTTTCCATCAGAAATAAGGTTTTGTTAAACAAGCAAGCAAACTCAAAGAGGACTGCATTTCTCTTTCATTACAAAGAAAACAATGGCAGGTTCAAACTGAATCAATCCGGCTGTCTACATGAACTTCAAGATGATATCCGTTGAATGTTTACCTGAATGTGACCCAGAGAGCGAGCTGAGAAGTCTGGCTTGTGGGTGTGTGCCATCAAATAATTCCGCCAAGTCATTCAGTGCTGTCTGGAAATAGGCAAACTGCCCAAACACCACTGCAAAATAAAGGGAGAGCTTTGGCACGGTGTGCCATCTCAAAAATAAAGACGTAGGAGACTGCGGTTGTCCTACCTGTTTATTGGTTTCTCCCAAGATCATAATCCTAAGAATCCTGTAGAAAATGACTAACTGGTTTTTTCTATCTCTTTCTCTCTTTTTTTTTGTTTTTCTCTTTTTCTAAAATTGCGTAACAAATTTTGTTTTGCTTCTTGATGCCTTCATACTTAATAAAAGGAATAAATTACTGTTCCTTATATAGTTTGAATATTAATTTTTTTGGCATTACGTTAGGATAGTGGAGCACTAGCCACAAGGCCCTCCATGCGCTTACGAGCAGTTAATGACATTTCATGGGTACAGGGATCAAGACACCTGTTGGCTTTAAAAACAAGCCAAAAAGGGGCACCTGGGTGGCTCAGTTAAAGCCTCTGCCTTCGGCTCAGGTCATGATCTCAGGGTCCTGGGATGGAGCCCCACATCGGGCCCTCTGCTCGGCGGGGAGCCTGCTTCCCCCTGCCTCTCTGCCTGCCTCTCTGCCTCCTTGGGATCTCTCTCTCTCTCTCTGTCAAATAAATATATAAAATCTTAAAAAAAAAAAAAAAAGCCAAAAAATAAAACTAAAAACATGCCAAGTTGACAAAGAATTTAAAATTCTTTACTGAGCATTGTTTTAAGGCCAGATTCTTATGAACTCATTGCAATTTATACATAAGTTAGCAAATTGTCTATTGTCTTTCCACTGCACTACTGCATTTATCTTCTAGGCCTTATCAGTAGCAAGAACACAGTGCCTCCCAGTAGAACACCACTGTGCATTTCACTACTTCAAACTTACTCAGTTATTTTGTACTCAAATCGACAATAGGGCCTTTACAACATTTAGAAACTCTCGTGAGTTAGCACGTAAGCCAGGACCAATTGATTCTTATTTATGTGTAAGGTTTAAACTCGGATCATTCTAAATCACCCTGGGCAAGAAATGGATACGGCCGTGTCAGTACACACGTCAGAATTCTAATGAGCGAATTAATGTAAGTGTTGGCAAAATGGAGGGTCTCTAACTGTAACAGCTCGTGTGTGTGTGTGTGTGTGTGTGTGTGTGTGTGTGTGTGTGTTACATGTGCCATGGGTCCTATTACATGTGTGCATTACATAGGTACGTACATGTATAATATGCATCACATGTAATAAACAGGTTATATATATTATATATATTTTAAGATTTATATATATAAATATATACATATATTTTTATATATACATATACACCTATATATATATTTTAAGATTTTATAATTCCTTTGTAATTTCCTGGAGAGAAACAATCAAAGGCAGCATGGGAGCAAGAGGACCTTCCCTGGGCGGGAGATGATCAAAAACAAAGAATTAGAAGGAGCAAGAGAACGTTATGATTTCCGCAGGGTTCTTCCTTCCTCCAATGCCTTTGTTCAAACCTCTGCCCCCAAAAAGTCTTCATCATGTTGGGTCTTTTCAACAGTACAAAAGTGAATCATATGCACATAATTTCAAGAAACTTTGATTTAATTAGTTAACCAATAAATAATTATTTTAAGAAACTTTGAGAACGCATCCGCTTTAGGCCAGAATCGGAAGACTGCAGAGACGACTAGAAGCGAGGTCCTGGGCTGCCACGTGTCCCCGGGCGTGGTGCCCCCACAGGGAACAGAGTCAGGGTCTGCGGGTCAGCAGGTCAGCAGCCCCGGGCGGCTCGGGCGAGCTGCTCGGGCTGAGTTCAGGCCCCTGACTGCTTCCCCCCAACGAGCGGACGTCTGCCCCGAGCGCCCGGTGCCCAGTGCTGGGGACCTGCAGCTGGACATGACCCGGCGGGAACGGGCACGGGGTCGTAGGACGCAGCCGTGCAGCTGTTTCCAGCTGTGGGGGGGCCCATGCGGTGGGGGAGACGCAGCATCCCGGGTCTTAAAGCAGGAGGACGGCGACCCGCCCTGCGTGTGAATAGCATGCAGGGCGGCCTTTCAGCCGGTGACCATTCAGAGCACGGCCCTGCCGGGGACCACGGAATGTGCCCATTTGTCCGGTGTGGCAGGTGCTCCGAGAGGAGGGGGGGGTTGGGGAGTAAAGGCCGCGGCCTCGGGAGACTTCGAGGGCCAAAGAGTCATACCAAACTGGTGGGGTTTGCTAGTGGACAAAAACGTGAATGAAAGACGTCGATCACAGTGTTTCCATGACCAGAGCTTTGTTTTAGAAAGAATACTGTGGTGATGCTTTTGGGTGAAAATAGGGAGAGGATTGGGGTATCTGAAGACCTTTCTTAAATGTCCTTCCCATTTGGAGCCTGTGTTCACCCACTTGTGCCCCTTCCTGCCTGGGGAGGTTCACCCGTGAGCCCACAGGGGATTTAGAAAGTGGGCATCTCGTGGCACAGACTGTATTTTGCTCATCTTGGCCCTTAGGACAATTGTTGAATTAATTATTGAATTGATTTATTTCCCAGGAAAAGAATAAGGAAAAGAAGAAACAACAAGATATAAGACAGTATAGATTTTCATTAAATACTCTGTATAACTATTTTAATTTCAAATTAAAATTTTGTGCCTGGATAGAATGTGATAAATGTCTATCATTACACATTTCAGATTGGGAAATGATACTCAGTATTTACTTTTTTTTCTGCTAAAAAAATCACAATTGTGACAATTCAATACATTTTGAAACAAACCAAACTCATAGACGATGGCTGGTATATTCCACTGTGATACAGATGGTCTGTCCTGTGTCTATGAACAAAAATAAAAGGAATAATCATGGAAAGTAATTGGAGGATGCTGTGGAGGATTTAGTTAGAAAAAATGAATTAACTGGGACCAAATAAGTGACATTCGTTTAGAGGAATTGGTCCGGCATAAAGAGTGAGGATTAAGATCTATTCTAAGTTTTCTTGTCTGCTTATTATAACAAAAGTAAACATTCTGAAGCTGTCTCACTTTTTAAATGAGACTAACAGGTGCTGTTCATTCAGAGTTAGTGACTCTTCCCTTTGCCCTTGGGAAGCTGGTCCCTCTGCCCTGGGCTCCAGGAACGCATCCCTCATGGCTGATGCTCAGATTAATGGGGCAAGATGCTGCAAGAAAGGTCCCACCTGAAAACCGCATCAGTCCTGAGAATCGGCCCAGGGTGGACCCTGAATGGTGTGGCTTCAGAGACCAAGCAAGTTACATCGCACGGTTCACGAAGCGCCCGTGACCTGAACTACCCAAGGCTGGTGTCAGTGCTTGGCGGAGGGTCTCATTATTAGCTTGAACACACCTGTGCATCATAAAGACTAGGAATTCACGGAAGCCATTTGTCTCTCACATGCCACTTTCCTACCCAGCAATTAACTTTCTTGTCACATAGCTGTACTTTTTAAAATGTTTTCCCTCAAACAGATTCTACCCTTACAATTTTTATAATTTTGCTTTATATCTATGAGTAGGTGGCTGCTATTTTGAATGCAAAGAACAAAAACCACCTTAATGATGTAAGGTTTTAAATTTTACTGTTGGAGAAAAAAAAGGACCTCGGCCATAAAGCTATAAAGGCTTCTATCTGATTTACCCCAGGAAATAACTCAAATCATAAGAAATACCTGTGGTCGAGAGTGAGAATGAAGGTGCGGGAATCCAGCTTTGGGTAAACTGAGGGCAGACCCCGCTCCTCGGGCAGACACCACCCCCACCCCCTACGAAGGCCCTTCTAGAAATGAAGCCGTTCGGAAAGCCAGCTCAGATTGGAAGTCCTAGGAGAGAACTTCACAAGTTAGATGTTCAGGAGTCAGTGGGGGCTCTGCCTGTTTTTGCAGCGCTAAGCATCCAGAGCTGACTTTAGTGATCCAGGGATTTCTGTCATAATCTGATTACAAAATATATGTACGAATTAATACACAGTGTTCCTCTGGCCCGCCTTACTTAGCGATCCTCCCTTGGGGGGAAAAAAACGCTTTCTAACAAAAGTAGGAGTAAAGCCGAACGTGTTTTCTCTGCTTATTCTGGATCATGATCTTTGAAGAACATTAAGCATTTTAGATCACATTGATAAAAGAATTGCAGTGGATGGTCTATACCTTTAGAAAACCCGCTGCTTTAATACAGCTCATCTTCTTGTGTATTATTTTATCATATCGAGAGCTGAAATATTTGTTTATACAATGACAGAGGAATCAACAATGAAACAAATATGACACTGAATGATGAATACAACACTGAAAAGCCAACTTACCGAACTCCTTGGGTACTGTAATGGAGTACAGGCATATCTGGCCGGCTGTGTAATTATGAGGGTAGTTGGGCGACAAAACGACCCCTTCGGATCCCGAGTACTGGCCTCCACAGGGAGCTGCAGGTGCAATCAAGCAAAGGTCACGGGCGAGCGCCTTACCACCATTGTTCAAAAACATAACAAAGTAGCAACGTGAAAAACTACTTGACATTGCTGTCGGAAGTGATGGAAAAGGAAACACAGTGGGTTTCCAGGTTTGAATAAAGAGAACTCAGCTCAGGAGGAAAACCTAAGATGACTTTTGGACCCCTCTCAGACGGGCTGAACTAATCATGAAAACCCACTAGCAGGTTCAATATGGACAGATTCTTGAATTCCCGAATCTCACCAGAATTTCTGGTTGGTCCCGGTCATCGGATTAATTTAAGATCTACAAGGATGGGGGTACCTGGGTGGTTCAGTGGTTAAAGCCTCCGCCTTCAGCTCAGGTCATGATCTCAGGGTCCTGGGATCGAGCCCCACATCGGGCTCTCTGCTCAGTGGGGAGCCTGCTTCCCCCTCTCTCTGCCTGCCTCTCTGCCTACTTTGGGATCTCTCTCTCTCTCTTTCTCTATCAAATAGATAAATAAAATCTTTAAAAAAAAACCTACAAGGATGATTTCAGTTTTCTACTGATTTTATGTTACTATGGGACTTAAAAAAAATAATGTTTACTTTTGGGTTGTTGCTTTAACTTTTCGTCTCACAGATTCAGTTCAAGAGTAACAGGTGGAATTACTAATGTGCCAGAGTCTCTCCCTGTAAGTTTGGTTTAAAGCCAAATTAATTCCTGACTAGGAAGTCGGGGCAGATAGAAGATGGGTGTTACTTGCAGAGCCTGGTGGGTGTGTGTGTGTGTGTGTGCGTGTGTGTGTGTGTGTGTGTGTCTTTATTTCCCTTCTGAGGATTTTATTCACTTGAGCATTGCTTTTTCTCTGTAAGCATCTTAAAACATACCTTCAGCTGAATCCCAGTCTAGTGATCTGCAGTGTTTTAATTAAATCGCCTGTACCGCAGCCCCTCTACTTCCCCTAAGATACCCAGGTGTGCGGCGCACGGCAGGAACAGGAGACCCTGCGTGGACGACCACCCGCTGCCTGACATCTCATCACAGACACGCCATCCCCAACCTGAAGCCGGACGCGTTTTCAGCATTGAGAAAGTCTGCATTTCTACAACTTACTCTTCTTAATGTGAGAGCTTTCAAGCACTAAAAGGAGGCAGAAGTCAACGACAATATATTGAATCTTTTGAATGTTATTCAGCACACGTGAAATCCTAATGGACGGGCATTCTCCACAGTGATTCAAGCTCCTTGGAATAAATTGATCCTTACTTCCAAGCACCTCATTCGTGATTTGCGAGATTTCGAAGCTGTGCCTTACCATAGCGTGCTAAACTTCTTATTTTAAGCGTCAAAGGAAAATAGCTTATGCATCCAATAGCTTTGATCTATTTGTGATCAGCTCCCAGAGATTTTTATTTAACTGTACTAAGTGTGGTCTTCATGCTGATGCCTTAATTCAGAATAGTTTTATCATTTCAATGCACTTCCATTGACGTTTTTACAATTCTAAATAGAAAAATTTTATTTTAACTTATGGTTATAAGTAAAACTCCCAAGAAAAGCAAGTTTTACATGAAATGCTGGGTGACTCATTCTACTAGTTTAGATACAACACTTAATTTTTTTTTTCACCTCATCCATATAAGTGTAATCAGGTATTTCAGGACTATTTTTTTTCCTTAAAATCCTATAGTTCGGGGCGCCTGGGTGGCTCAGTCGTTAAGCGTCTGCCTTCGGCCCAGGTCAGATCCCAGGGTCCTGGGATCGAGCCCCGCATCGGGCTCTCTGCTCGGCAGGAAGCCTGCTTCTCCCGCTACCATTCCCTCTGCTTGTGTTCCCTCTCTCGCTGTGTTTCTCTCTGTCAAATAAATAAAATCTTTAAAAAAAAAAAA